>PVHX01015716.1:0-45647 GCA_004024805.1 Geosciurus inauris
GATCTGTGAATTAAAGAATGACATAAGTGAGCAATTACAGGCAAAAATTGATCAATCTATCAGAGAAATAGCAGAGCAAATAAAGGCAACCACTGATCATTCTAACAAAGAGATAAGAGAGCAATTACAAGTAGCAAAAGAGTACTTTAAGGAAGAGCTAGAGATCATGAAAAAAAAAAAAACCAATCAGAAATTCTTGAAATGAAGGAAACAATAAACCAAATAAAACACTCAATAGAAAGCATCACCAGCAGACTAGATCACCTTGAAGACAGAACATTGGATAATGAAGACAAGATATACAATCTTGAAAATAAACTTGACCACAAGTGAAGATGGTAAAAAATCATGAACAGAACATACAAGAAATATGGGACAGCATCAAAAGAACAAATCTAAGATTTATTGGGATAGAAGAAGGAGCAGAATTTAAAACCAAAGGCATGCACAATCTCTTCAATGAAATAATATCAGGAAATTTCCCAAATATGTAAAAAGAACTGGAAAATCAAATACAAGAGGCTTACAGGACACTAAATGTACAAAATTTCAACAGATCTATACCAAGGCACATTATAATGAAAATGCCCAGCAAACAGAATAAGGATAGAATTTTAAAGACTGCAAGAGAGAGGAACCAGATTACATATAAGGGGATATCAATTTGGATCTCAGCAGATTTTCAACCCAGACCCTAAAAGCCAGGAGATCATGGAACAACATATTCTAAGCTCTGAATGAAAATGGATGCCAGCCAAGAATCCTATATCCAGCAAAACTGAGCTTCAGATTTGATGATGAAATAAAAACCTGCCATGATAAACAAAAGTTAAAAGAATTTACAGCAAGAAAGCCTGCACTATACAGCATTTTTGGCAAAATATTCCATGAGGAGGAAATGATAACCAACAATGAAAATATACAAAGACAGGAACTACACTAAAGGAAAGACCATTCAAAAGAGAAAACAAGTCATGCTAAAAACCAAAAATAAACCAAAATGACAGGGATTACAAATCATATCTCAATAATAACCCTGAATAAAAATGGCCTAAATGCACCAATTAAAAGACATAGACTGACAGACTGGATTGAAAAAAAAGGACTCAACAATATGCTGTCTTCAAGAGATTCATGTCACAGGAAAAGACATCCACAGACTAAAAGTAAAAGGATGGGAAAAAACATATCACTCATATGGACCTTGCAAACAAGCAGGAGTTTCCATCCTCATATCAAATAAAGTGGACTTCAAACCAAAGATAGTGAAAAGAGATAAAGAAGGTCATTTCATACTTCTTAAGGGAATCATACATCAACAAGACATAACAATCATAAATATCTATGCCTCAAATAATGGGGCTTCTACGTATATCAAACAAATCCTCCTCAATTACAAGAATCAAATAGACCACAACATAATAATACTTGGAGATTTTAACACAGCTCTCTCACCATTGGATAGACCTTCCAAACAAAAACTTAATAAAGAAATCATAGATCTCAATGAAACTACAGTAATTTGGACTTAACAAACATATATAGAGTGTTCCATCAATCAACGAGCGAATACACTTTTTTCTCAGCAGCACATGGATCCTTTTCCAAAATAGATCATATGTTATGTCACAAAGCCAGTCTTAGCAAATACAAAAAACTAGAGATACTACCCTGCATCCTATCTGACCATAATGGAATAAAGTTAGAAATCAATGACAGATTAAAAATAGAAACTACTCCAATACCTGGAAACTAAATAATATGCTATTGAATGATGCATGGATAACAGAAGACATCAGAGAAGAGATAAAAAAAAATTCTTAGAGGCAAACGAAAACTCTGATACAACATATCAAAATCTCTGGGATACCATGAAGGCAGTGCTAAGAAGAAAGTTCATTGCACTAAACTCATTTATTAGAAGAAGAAAAAGTCAACAAATAAATGAATTGACTCTTTGTCTCAAAGCCTTAGAAAAGGAAGAGCAATTCAACACCAAAAGAAGGTAGAAGACAGGAAATATTCAAAATCAAGGCTGAAATCAATGAAATTGAAACAAAAGAAACAATTCAAAAACTTGACAAAACAAAAAGCTGGTTCTTTGAAAACATAAACAAAATTGACAAACCCTTAGCCACCCTAATGAAAAGAAGGAGAGAGAAAACCCAAATTACTAAAATTCAAGATGAAAAAGGAAATATCATGACAGACACTACTGAAATACAGAGGATAATTAGAAACTATTTTGAAAATTTATACTCCAGTAAAATAGAAAACCCTGAAGACACTGACAAATTTCTAGAGGCATATGACCTACCCAAACTGAACCAAGAGGACATATACAACTTAAACAGATCAATTTCAAGCAAGGCAATAGAAGATGCTATCAAGAGCCTGCCAACCAAGAAAAGCCCAGGTCCAGACAGATTCTCAGCTGAGTTCTACAAGACCTTCAAAGAAGAATTAATACCAATTCTCCTCAAATTATTTCATGAAATAGAAAAGGAGGGAGCCCTTCCAAACTCATTCTATGAGGCAAGTATCACCCTGATTCCAAAACCAGACAGAGACACATCAAAGAAAGAAAACTTCAGACCAATATCCCTGATGAACATAGATGCAAAAATTCTCAATAAAATTCTGGCAAATCGCATACAAAAACATATCCAAAAAATAGTGCACCATGATCAAGTGGGGTTCATTCCAGGGATGCAAGGTTGGTTCAGCATATGGAAATCAATAAACATAATCCATCACATCAATAGTCTTAAAGATAAGAGTCACATGATTTTATCAATTGATGCAGAGAAAGCATTTGACAAAATACAGCACCCTTTATGTTCAAAACATAGGAAATCTTGGGATAGTAGGAACATACCTCAACTTTGTAAAAGCTATCTATGCTAAACCCAAGGCCAACATCATCCTAAATGGAGAAAAATTGAAAGCATTCCCTCTAAAAACGGGAACAAGACAGGGATGCCCTCTTTCACCACTGCTATTCAACATAGTCCTTGAAACACTAGCCAGAGCAATTAGACAGACAAAAGAAATTAAAGGGATATGAACAGAAAAAGAAGAACTCAAACTATCATTATTTGCAGACAACATGATTATATACTTAGAGGATCCAAAAAATTCTACTAGAAAACTTCTAGAATTAATAAATGATTTCAGCAAAGTAGCAGGATATAAAATCAACACCCATAAATCACTTGCATTTCTATACATCAGTGATAAACCCTCTGAAAGAGAAATTAGGAAAACTATCCCATTCACAATAGCCTCAAAAAAAAAAAAATACTTGGGAATCAATTTAACAAAAGAGGTGAAAGACCTCTAGAGTGCAAACTATAAGACACTGAAGAAAGAAATGGAAGAAGACCTTAGAAGATGGAAAAAATCTCCCATGCTCCTGGATAGGCAGAATCAACATTGTCAAAATGGCCATACTACCCAAAGCGCTATATAAATTCAATGCAGTTCCAATTAAAATCTCAATGTCATTCCTTACAGAAATAGAAAAGGCAATCATGAAATTCATTTGGAAGAATAAGAGACCCAGAATAGCCAAAGCTATCCTTAGTAAGAAGAGTAAAGCAGGAGGCATCACAATACCAGGCCTTAAATTATACTACAAAGCTATAGTAACAAAAATGGCATGGTATTGGCACCAAAATAGACATGTAGATCAATGGTATAGAATAGAAGACACAGAGATGAACCCGCTTAAATACAATTATCTTATACTAGACAAAGGAGCCAAATACATACACTGGAGAAAAGATAGCCTCTTCAACAAATGGTGCTGGGAAAACTGGAAATCCATATGCAGCAAAATGAAACTAAACCTCTATCTCTCACTATGCACAAAATTAAACTCAAAGTGGATCAAGGACCTGGGAATCAGACCAGAGACCCAACGCCTAATAGAAGAAAAATAGGCCCAAATCTTCATCATGTTGGATTAGGACCATACTTCCTTAACAAGACTCCTATAGCACAAGAAGTAAAATCAAGAATCAATTAATGGGATGGAATTAAACTAAAAAGCTTCTTCTCAGCAAAAGAAATAATCAATGAAGTGAACAGAGAGCTGACATTCTGGGAACAAATCTTTGCCACACATACATCCAATAGAGCACTAATCTCCAGGATATATAAAGAACTCAAAAAACTTAATACCAAAAAAACAAACAACCCAATCAATAAATGGGCCAAGGAGTTGAACACAAAGTTCACAGAAGAAGGTATACAATCTATCAACAGACATATGAAAAAATGTTCAACCATCTTTAGCAATCAGAGGAATGCAAATCAAAACTACCCTAAGATTTCATCTCACGCTAGTCAGAATGGCAATTATTAAGAATACAAACAACAATAAGTGTTGACAAGGTTGTGGGGGAAAAGGCACGCTCATACGTTGCTGGTGGAACTGAAAATTGGTACAACCAATTTTGGAAAGCAGTATGGAGATTCCTTAGAAAACGTGGAATGGAACCACCATTTGACCCAGCTATCCCACTCCTGGGTCTATACCCAGAAGACTTAAAAACAGCATACTACAGTGCTACAGCCACTTCAATGTTTATAGCAGCTCAATTCACAATAGCTAAACTGTGGAACCAACCTAGATGCCCTTTGATAGATGACTGGATAAAGAAGCTGTGGTATATATACACAATTGAATATTACTCAGCAATAAAAGAGAATAAAATTATGGCATTTGCAGGTAAATGGATGGAGTTGGAGAATTATCATGCTAAATGAAGTAAGCCAATCTCAGAAAACCAAATGCTGAATGTACTCATTGATAAGTGGATGCTGATCTATAATGTGGGGAAGGACATGGGAACAATGGAGGAACTCTGTTCACAGGGGTGTAAGGGGGGAGGGGTATGGGGACAGTAAAGGTGGTGGAATATGATGGTCATCATAGCCCTAGCTTTATGTATGAGTGCATGCGTATTGTGATTCTATATCACTTACAACCAGAGAAATGAAATGTTATCCTCCATCTGTGTACAATGAATCAAATTGCACTCTGATATCATGTAAACCTAAATAGAACAAATAAATAAATTAAAATATGAAAAAAATGAGGAAAAAAATTAAAGTTATCTCAAAAAATAGATTATATTTTCTTCTTAAAATTTTAAATAAAATTTTAGACTATATAATTTAAAAAAAAAAGTGTTTAGCTAATTCTCTCTGATAAATGGATGATGATCCATAATGGGGGAGAGGACATGGGAAGAATGGAGGAACTTTGGTCAAAGGACTGGGAAGAGGAGGGGGCATAAAGACAGTAAAGAAGGTGGAATGAGAAGGACATAATAGCCCTAGCTTCATGTATGACTGTGTATATGATGTGATTCTACATCACATACAACCAGAGAAATGAAAAGTTGTGCTCCATCTGTGTACAATGAATCAAAATGCATTCTGCTATCATGTATACCTAAGTAGAATTAAAAAAATTTTAAAAAAGAAAAGTGTTTAGTATAGGAAATGAATTGAGGATGACTATATGTAACAACATGAATGAATTTTAAGATTATAATATTAAGTCAATGTTTCAGAGTGAAGATAATGCATATTATAATACCCTATCTAGAAAGTTAGAAATACGAAAGACTAAATTTCATAATATATATACATTATCTATTTTTAGTTCACATTTTAGAATAGAAAAGGCAAAGAAATCATGAACATAAAGTTCAGGATAGCTGTTCCCTCTGAGGAAAATTAGAGGTTAAGATCTGAAAAGAGAAAAATAAGTAGACATGGATGATTTGTAATATTCTAACTTGTGGGTGATGAGTTCATGGGTATTCATTATATTATTTAAAAATGTTACATATGTTACAAAAAGTTAAAGAGGACCACATATGCAGTGATGAACTAATCCAATGAAACATGCCTAAAGTCTTGATACAACAAAGAGAGATACTTCTCCCTCCCCGAAAGATCTATTTCTAGCAATCCTAAACTGAAAGGTCGGGTAAAACTAATATGGTGAGAAGTAGGAGGATGAAGGAAATAGAATCAGAAGGAGATAAAAGTCCCTTGTTCAAGGGAAACAAATAAATCTTGATAAGGAGTAAATATTACTCCATGACATTTGTTACAGCATGGTGAGGTAGATGTTTATTCAGGATCATAGCTACAGGTATAGTGACCACTGCAATGGGGGCCTGCAGTGAGGGAGAGATTGAATACAGCATGGGCAAGTGGGAATTTGAATCCAGGGAGCAGAATGGGGGTGCATGGGTGGAAAGTAACTAAGAGTAAACATCAAGAGTAAAAGGGGATTCTGGCTAAACTGTCCTAACAGGATTTTTGCAGTAGACAGGCCAGGGTAATGACATATCACCTGCAGGTAGAGTGAGGGAAAGAATGAGCAACCTGATCAGATACTGAGGTCGATCAGATATCAAAGATAGGGGATCTTGCTAAATGGACTTTGCAGGACTCTTATTAAAACTGGATTTCATAAGAAAATGAACAGATGGTCCTAGGAACATAATTACATGTGGTCAAGTAAAATATCCTTGTCATAGGAAATTGGTAGGGAAAAACAAAAACAATAAAAATAAACATAAATATGCATTTTAGTAAGATAGTAAGGGATGCTCACAGATCATAAAAAAATGTTTCAGTTTTAAGACAGGCGAGTTTGAGCTATCCAGTGAAAGGTATAAAACAAACAAACAAAAAAGGATAGCCAAGGGAAAATAGGAAATAAAACCACAGAGAAAGTCCCTAGCCAAAAGTAATAATAACAGGTCTAAATTTTTAAACTTATTGATCAAAAAGTTAAATCATCCCCTATTAGAATGATATATAAGCCCAAATTCTGCCTCCTTGAGTCAAAATTCCTCATGAATTCCTGTGCTATGGTCTGAATGTCCCTTCCAACACTCATACTGGACTTCTCTTGCCACTTTAACAGTATTGGGAGGTGGGATCTTTAGAAGGCATTCAGGCCATAAGGTGGGGAGAGGGCTGTATCCTCATTAATGAACTAATGCTGTTGTCTTGGGAGTGGGTAAGCGATATATTGTTGGAGTGGGTTAGTGATAAATTCTGATGAATTCTGGTTCCTTCCACTCTTGCTTGGCCCTTGCCAAATGCCAGTACTATATACTTAGACTTCCCAGCCTCCAGGATAGTGAGTCCAATAACATTCTATTTTTTTATAATTTACCCAGTCTGTGGTTTTCTGTTATAGCAGCAAAGGATTAAAACATCACATATGAAATCAAATGTTTTTTATTCTCTTGCTAATCTGTTTTCTTTTAAAATCATTTAACCTAAGAGAATAGAGCAAAGTATTTCCTCTCAATACATGGGGAAAAGAAACATTAGATCAAGAAGTTATATGGGAAACCAGACTATGTCTACTCCAAACACAAGGGACAGTTGTACTGAAGGGAAGTAGGAAGCAGCACCAGCAGGCTCTCTGCTCTCCTTCTCTTTGCCTGAAGCTAGGTATGGATTACAAAGACAAATCCTTTCTCTCTATCAGGAAGAACACAGGTAAAACACTGAAGACAACCTTGGACCCTTATCAGCCTGAATTGGGTATCAGGGGAATCTATACTGGCAAACTTTATTAGCTAGCCTTTATCTGTCATTTATTTACTACCCTCAAATTGCTGTCTACAGAGACCCAAAGTTCTTCGTCTTGCCACTTCTAACAAAAAAGGTTCCTATTTTTTGTTAAGGATACTATTAGGAAACGAGTTCAAAGCCACCTCTGAGAATGCCACATCCTGGACATCTCTCATGTATGTTTAAAATACACATATTAATAAACTTGTGTATGTTTTTCGCTTCCTACTCGGTCTTTTGTAACAAGAACCTGTTCCAATGAAAAACCCACAGGAAGTATTAATTTTCTCCTACACATACATGCACCATTTTAATGTTAAGATACGTGAGGCAACAATTGGTAAGTTCAGAAATCCTTACTTGAGGCTCATCAGGCATCTTGTTATTTTCGGAGGAAGCTAACAACTTGGCCTTAATGGGTCTGTGGACCTGAGGGGAGGGGACAGAGCCTCAGTGTAGGTTAAATGCATTGAAGGAGTGAGGGAGGGGTACTATCTGTAGCCCAGAAAGTTCTGATGTGAGGTGAGTTCACATTTATTTATTTCCATCATCCTGCCTCCCAGAGGTCCTCTCTGAACCTCAGCCCAACACTGTCCTTTCGCAAAAGCTGCCTCCCTGAACTGTCACCTCCTGGCTCCTTGAGGTGGCCTTGGTGGAGCTGGGGAAGGAATGATCGGGAGGTCTGCTTTACCTGTTGATATTCTTCACCATGGCTGTCCTGATGAGACACACAGCCTCTGCCAAGGGCTCTAGACCCTGACCTGTAATGGTCCAGCCAGTGCACATAAGGGCAGCAATTGCCATAAGAAGGCGTTCAGCAGTGTGCCCTATGTGGCACCTGTTGTTGTCTGTTCCAACTCTGGGCTGCAGCCCTTTTGTCTCTCCTGGGGTTACTCAGAGCCCTGATTATCATCTTTCTCCTTTTCAAGGTAACATTTCTGAGCTCAGTTTGGGGACAAGTGATTACATTGAAAACTAGGTCATCGTTTTGTGAGGAACTTGAACTCTACGTGCATCTTTGTACTCCCTTGCATGTAGGTGCTTAAGATTTGTTTGCAAAACACTGACCTGGGCTGTCTCCCTACGGAGTTCATTATGAGGAACAAGTATATTTCATTATAAGGAACAATTATGTTTGAAAAATGATAACATAAAAATATATTTTACTATACAAGATAGTATGATTTGACATGTAATGATTTCTTAGTAAATGAGCACTAAATAAATATTAATTTGCATAAGCAATGAAAGTGGAGTGCATACATACCACTATTATAGCACTGTATCTTTGTATTACAACAGTTGTACTCTGATTCAAGAGAAGAAAAGGTTACTGCAGGATAATTTTGACCAAATCCTTTTAACACATTTGGTTGTAATTTGGGATGTCATTTCAAAAATATTTTAACTTCTCCATTTTGGTCAAAATACTATCAACTGATTTGTCAATAAACTTTGCAAAATTGATTGCAGAAGTTTTGATTGTGAGGCCAAAACTCTCTCATCTTGTTTTAACAAAAATCTACATGCCCTTTTGGGTGATATTCCAGGGGAAAAAAGCAGAGTTCTCTCTGGGATACAAACTTTCACTACCTGTGTTTTTCCTCTCATTATAAGGGTGGAACAAATTTCCACTAATCTGGCAAGCAAAATGTACTCCACAATTTCCAAATAAGAAGTAAAGTTTGCCACATGCATATCTGGTGCCTTAGACCTGTTATCCGTTAACAATAAAGAATATTTGTACTCTATGAACTTATAGAAAAGCAGTTTTGAGTTGATTATTAATTAATTCATGGAAAAAGTGCAACTGAGGTTACTGATAGTAACAACAGTTTAAGTAAAATATTAGCCATTCACACTAAGATATCAGGTTCTAGCCCTTTATCAAACTAGTTCACTAGAAATTAAACTATGTGGTCTGAGTTAGTATAACTCTATAAAATTGCCTTTACTGATTATAAATTAACACTGCTGTCTTTGACATTCCTGAGTATTGATATAAGGAAAAGTTCTATGGAATGAAGTTTTCTGTACCTTTTTATAAATTTGAGGCAAATATTAGTAATCCTGTAAGAGCTACCACTCAGAAAGTATGTTGGATGTTATAGGCACATGCTTTACTGAATTTAATTCCCATTATCGTCTTTCTAGGTGGATAGTGTAATTCTTACCTTCCAAAGAAAAAACAAGACCAAGTTAAACCACTTTCCCACAGCCAATAATTGCCTGGAACAGGATTCAAATAATGATCTGTTTGACCTTGAAATCTAAGACCTTAATAAATGTTTTATATTGTTGTTAAACAACCGTTTGCCTAAGATAAGCATTCTAGAATAATTAATTATTTTAATGAAATGGTAGGAGGTGATCTGCAGAGAGGAGAAGCTAAGTTCTGGAGCCAGAAGCTCAGTAGAGGAAGCAGGCTACAAATAGGATGGTCTGTGGCTCATGAAAGCTTGCCTGGAAATTCCCAGATTCTTTTTACCAGGAAGCTAGAAAAAAATTGGACTTAAGTCACCCAAGCCTGCTGGGGAAACAGTGTGTTTATGACTTGGACATTGAAGGGGAGCAGTTTCACAGGCAAGGATGTCCAGGATATTTAGGAGACACATATGCATGGGAGTTCACCTTTGATTTCAGAGCCTTCAGTGAGTCACAAATTAAGAACTCCTTATTCAAGCCATGATATTTCCCAGTTTTTCTTGGCTTTTGGGAGACTCCATATCAAATGAAAAGCTCATGTCCAACATTCCTCTCAAATGAAAAGCTCATTTCCAACATTCCTCTAAATGTTATTGTGTTCTCTCTACCCTCCAATGTGTGTTCTAGGGAGCTTTTCAAGTTCCACACTTGCTGGGAGAAGAGGGAAGCGTTGGAAATGCATTTCCACACCTTGATGAGAGCAGTTTGGGGGATACTATAGTGAAAAATATAAGCTCAACTATACCACTCTCTAGTGATTTGATTTCTTTGTATCTTAGTGTCCTCAATAATGATTAGAGGACTTAATACATATGTAACACTCAGGACTGTGCCTAAGAGAACAAGCACTCGGTATTTTTATTATTCTTAATGTCTGATTATGCTTTTGTACATAATGTTGTTATAATCTAGAGCACTGAAACTAAAACTATCGAAAAGTGCTTTCTCTATGATCTCTAGACTTCTTTATGTTTAAATTATGTTTAAATTGCCTTTTTCTGTTCATTTAATTTTTACTTGTCATATATTTTTTCACAATGAGGTATATCATTCATCCCCAGTCTGCTTCCTTTGAACCAACAAACTGCCCTCCTCAGAAACCATAAGAATTACCCTCAACTTTTTCCAGTGAGAACTTGGAAATTGCTTTTTTTTTTTTTTTTTTTGAGGATTAGATAAATGAGATTGAGACAACCTAAAATATTTTGCTATCTTCTCTGGAAATGAGACTGTCTTAGTTCATTCAGGCTGCTAATCATAAAATATCATAAATGAAGTTGTTTATACATACCAGAAATTTATTTCTCAAGCTCTAAAGGCTAGAAAGTCCAAAATCAAAGCACCTGCAGATTGGTGTCATTTTCTGGTTCAAAGACAGGGCCTCTTGCTGTGTCCTCTCATGGTGGAAGGGACAAATGAGCTCTCTGAAGTCTCTTGTTGAAGGGCATTAATTTCAGGGCTCTACCCTTATGACCTGATCACCTCTCAAAAGCCCAATCTTTAATACCATCACCTCGGTGGGTTAGGATTTTAACATGAATTTTGGGAGACACAAACATTCAGACAATAGCAGAGAGTAAGCAGAAGTATAGGAGATAGATAGTAGCAAATAAAAAATTAGGCTGATTTCTTATTATTTTATTATTTTTTACATTCCTTGCTCTTCAGTTCTACTTTTGAAAGCCTTTTAAAGTGATCTTCAAGCATTATTTTTGTTGCTGTTTTTTCATTTTTGAACTGTAAAATACACCATGCATACAAAATGTTATAAATAGCATTTGTCTATTGTTCCCCAAAAGAGAATGAAATGAGCCCAGTTGAGTGGATATCTTCTCTTTACCCTTCACCTTGCTCTCAAGCTTTGCTTTGTTGACCATGATCTGTGCTTTGGAGAGCCGACCTGGGTGGCTGCTATCTCCAGCCTCCTCTGTCTTCTCACTTCCAGTTTGCTTTGGCCATCAGGGTACTGCATTAACTTATTTGTCTATATATGACCTCTGCATTTGTAAATAATTCCTTTATTTTACTTCTTCTCAAATTAATCTGCGAGTGTCATATACTTCCTTTAAGAATTTAATTAGTTCCTTGAAGGGTTTCCTTCCTACTCCAAGAAGTATGTACCAGTCTAAACTTTGTGGAAATCATTTCTTTGCTTTTAAACAATGTCACCCCACCCTATATGTATATCAAAATATACATACATATCTGTTTTGACTCATGTAAAGGGATTGATTGAAAGTTGCCCTTTGCCAACTCTCTGCCTCATTTCTTTTCTTCTGCTAATTTGAAAATCATATGTTTCATGTCTGAGTATTCTGTAGTTATTTCAGAAATTTTAATGCTCATATTTAACTTAAGAAGTCTCAACTTAATGAAAACTTTATTTTCCCTTTAAATACTGGATCTTAAAATATTTCAATTTTGATTATTTTCTTAGCTATTTTTATACAGCATTTTGGTCCTGACCTGTTTTTGTACTTGCAAACAGTAGATATTGTTGGTTTTATTGTTTCATGTCATCAGTAATTGCTTAGATTTAGCCATGTGTTTATAATTTTTTTCACTTCCTTCCTTTATACATCTAAGATATCCCTCTGGAATCATTTTCTTTCTTCCAGGAAAACATACTTTAGAAATTCTTTACTGTGGGTGTGTTGCTTGTCAACTCCTCTTTGTTCTTGGTTTATTATTTTGTTTTGTTTTTGTTTTTAGTACTGGGGATTGAATCATCCAGGGGCGATTAACTACTGAGCCACATCCCCAGCCTTTTAAAAAATATTTTAAGACAGAGTCTTGCTAAATTGCTTAGGGCCTCACCAAGTTGCTGAGGCTAGCTTCGAACTGGTAATCCTCCTGTCTCAGGCTCCTGAGTTGCTGGAATTATACCCTTGTTCTTAAGACAGTTTTGCTGAGTTCTTTTGGCACTTTGAAGATAATAATATACCACAATCTTTTGACTTCCACTCTAGTTAAGGCAGTTGTTACTCTAATTATTGATCCTTTGGAGGTGAATATTTTTTCCTTTTAGCTACTTTTGAATCTTCTCTTTTTGGTGTTTTTATTTTATACATTGTCTATACAATATAGTTTTCTTTTTATTTATCTTGCTTAAGGTTCCTTGGACTCATTGAATCACAGAATTGATATTGTCCACCAGCTGCAAAATTTCCTGGCAAATGTATCTCACTAAAAAAAAAAAAAATCTCTTGGAGATGAAGCATAGCTCAGTGGTAGAGCATATGCTTAGCATGCGTGAGGCCCTGGACTTGATCCCGGCTCTATTAGAAGAAAAGAAAAGTACCTCTCATTATATTAACTCATTGTGAAAAGCTCATTAGATACATTTTACATTTTCTCATTTCATGCTCCAAAATGTCAATCTCTTCCACTTTCCATCTTCTCCCCTTTCTGGCTATATTCAAACAGTCTTGTTATCAGTGGTATCTAGTCTGCCATTGAGTCCATCTGATAAGTTTTTAACTTCCAATATAACCTTCTTCACTTTACATCTGCTATTTTGTAATTTTAAAATTTGCTTGGTCATTTTTGACAGCATCTCATTTTTTCACCTCATTTTCAATTCCTTCTATCATTTCCTTTAACATATTAAACATATTTAAGATCCTGTGTCTGATAACTTGATTATCAGCAGAGGTCGCACACCTCTTTCTGCATTGTGTTATCCTGCTGACCCTGGCTGGTGGGGCTTCATTCTTTGATAGCTTGAGGTCATGTTATCAATTCATGCTCCTTGAAAAATTTCTTGGGGAATTCCTTGATGTCTGGATTTGAAGTACATTTTCCCAGAGATACACTTATTTCTGCTAAGCACTTTAGTATACTATCAACCTAGAGCTTCTAAATGAAATTTTCAACTGAGAGCTACTAGAAACATAGATTATGTGAATTTGGGTTCTTATACTCACTGAAGTATCAGTTTATGGCAGGAATTCTCTTTCTTCCTTTCTTCCTTTTTCTTTCCCCTTCCTTCTTTCTTCTCCTCTACCTTCTTTCTTTCCCTGTATCCTTAACTTCCCTTCTTTCCTTTCTTCCCCTTCCTCCCCTCCTCTCCTCTTCTCTCCTTTCCTTTGTGCTTCTCCCCTTCCTTCCTTCTTTCCTTCCTTCTGACAAAGACTGTCTCCTCTGGTTAAAACTTTAGTCAGGCTCTTGAGGCCTTTCTGACTGGCTCAAGCTTGGGCTCCCCCCACCACCCCGTCTTTGTAGAATCCAGTTTGAGAAGACTCCTGCTAAGTCACTTAAACAAAATTTCCCACCCTTGGTATTTGACCATCTGACCATCCATATCTCAGCACCATGGCTTGCCTTCAGTAATAATCCCATCAAGTCAGTTTGCCCAGAAACTTCCTTGATGTTTCCTCTAATTTTTCTTTTCACCTCCACTCTACTCCTTGGTTAAAAACCTCTACCTATCCTTGTTGGAGTTGGAGTTGAGTTCATCTCTCCACCTGGGGGACCCTATGGCAGTACTCCCTATGCCTATCACCATGGCTCCCCTTTGATGAAGTTTGTTTTACCATCTTTAACAAATGACAAGAATGATTTTTTCCCCTGAACTCCTTCCTTCTTATTTTCTCCTGCTCCAAGGCTACAACCAGCAAATAGCCCAGCAATCACTCCTATGGAGTGAGATTTTATCTCCCTGGTTATCTTTCCTGTATGTTTAATCTGACTGGTAGGAACCCCAGACTGCATGACCTGGGACACCAGGATTAGGAAGATGCCCTCAGCATAAATACCACCATATCTGTTGTTTGGGGCCTCCAAGTTCTTGCCTTACTGTCCCCCAAATTCAACCCTGTATTTTAAAAGATGTCTTAAAATTTAATTTTAATATATGTATTCTGTACTGGGAGGTTCTTCCTACATAGGTAATATGCAATTTGACCACAACTGATAGTAGAATAACTAATGTGATGTTTTAAAAGCCTCAGTAATAAGGAATACAATTTTGGGAGGTATATTTTAAAGCTTGAATCATTTTAATCATATTTTTTGGTAACAGAATGAAGAACGTGGCTTCAAAACTCAAATTTCATCTATCACAGAAGCACATAGACCTGTTTATGTTATAGTTATTTAGAAAAGGAAAACATGAATGGGATCTCAAGACTAGGCACTTGATGTGGACTTGATGTTTTACTTGGGTAAAACACAGAGGTGAATTATTGCTCTCATGTAGTTTTTTCTAAAACTGCACTGAAGTAAGAGAAAAATTCTCTGATGAACATTCTCCCAGACCATGATGATGGTGGATTCACTTCCTACATTTTGTTCCTTAAATCTTTATGACAATGCCCCTTGGAATGAAAGCCTAAACAAACAAAAACTGTGAGATTGTAGATGCTAGTTCCCTGTTGATAGTAATTCTCCACTTTTACCCCTAACTTTGTGAGTAAAAGATTTCCCAAGTTCTTCAGTTCAATGTTTTTTTAGCAGAAGGGCATGTGTTCAGTAAATATAATGTTCTAACTGTGTGTGTCTGAGTTGCTGACACTAACAAATAATAACACCCAATATTGGTGGATGACACATTATTGTTCTTAGAAAAACTCTGTGAAAGATTACTTTTGTTGAGATTATTATGTGTTGTTTGCAATTTCCTTTAAAAAGGAAGTCATAGAGGACTGGAGATGTAGCTCTGTGATAGGGTGCTTGCTTCATATGTACAAAGTCCTGAGTTCAATCCTCAGTACCACCAAAAAACAAACAAACAAAAAACTCATAAGAGTAAAGTAATAAAATAGTGTAATAGTAACTACTTCTGAAAGTTATGTGTTTTATTATATAAATGTATATTTCTCATAACCCTTCAGGGTGGATATTGTTATATTCAGAAACTGTGGATCAGAAAGGTAAAGTGACTTGGCTGAGGTTAAGCTTTTAGGTGACAGAGTTAGGATAGGAACCATGTAATGATTTGCTTTATTTTTCATTATACCATGCCAGTGCCCCCTTTAATATCTTAAAGACCTAAAACCACATAAATATAACCTCTAAGAGCTAGGAGGAACTTCCATAGAAGTCCAATAGTTAAGCCTTCTAATTTTATAAATGAAGAAACCAAGACCCAGAGAAGGCAAGTAAATAATTGAAATCACACAATTAGAACTTGCATCATTTGATTGATCTATTTATTGAATGAATGAATAAATGAATTTGTGAAATATTCATAGTAAGCACCTGCTAGGTTCTTTGTGATAGGTCCCTTAACAAGCTATGACAACCTAACAAAAAAATTCTCTGCCTTAAGTAGTTTACTGTAGTTGGGGGAAAAAAGAAATGCAATAAACACACAGCTGGAAGCTACACACACAGCTCTGGGAAGTCAGGCTATTCTCTAGGAAAGAGATGACTTTCAACTTTCAACTTTCAGGGTTTAGAGAGAACTTTAGAGCTGGGAATTGAAGGGTGTTTCAAAACCTGCCTTTGAGAACTATTATCAATGATATATGATTGCATTAGGTGTAAGGTCAAATTTGCTTTGTTTCATTCACCTTGTCATTTTTCCTTTGTGTGTATGTGTGTGTGGGGGGGTGAAGTTTACTGGGGATTGAATCCATGACCTCACACAAACTAGGCAAGTGCTCTACCACTAAGCTACAACCCCAGCCCTTTCCTTGGGATTTAAGTTCTTTCACTATGATTTAATCACATAACATCTGGGTACACTTTCAGGAAGAAGAAATTCAAATGAATAAGCGAAATCTCTTTTTAGTTTTAGAGAGCTGAATATAATTTTAGATTTGGATTTCTTAGCTGAGTAAAATTAGGGAGATGTCTTAGACTGTGAGATTTCTCCTTTTCTGCATCTCTGACTATTCCTTCCCAGAATCTTTCGTGAGCTCTCTCTTTTTTTTTCCTCCTTGCACTGCTGGGACTGAACCCAGAGCCTTTTCCAATTACTCTATCACTGAGCCACACCCCTAGCCTGAGCTCAGCTTCTTCTGTTTCTTCATTATTTTACTCTTCAGTTACTATCATTTCCTTTTCCTTTATCATTTTGCTTCCATTATCCTTTCCTTTTCCATTCTTTTTCTTTCATTGCCATTACTTGATTTCTTAATTAAATTTCTTAATTTGAAATCTGTAGTTTGGATGAATTTAAAAAACAAAGGTATATTGATGATGATGATGATGATGATGGAGAATGTAGCCTAATATTTAAGTGAGTAATTTTAGAGTCAGATAGTTCTGGACAGCTCTACCATTTGCAAGCATTGGAGTTGGAGTTGAGTTCAGCTGTAAAATGTGAAATTAAAATGCATTTGTAAAATCAAATTCACTAATGAATGTAAAAGTCTCTTTCACAGTTCCACAAACCTGAGAAGCATTAGGCATTAGCCATAATTATGCTGAGTATTATTTTGATGATGTGTATTCATTGACACTACCTCAATTGGAAATTCTAATCCAGCCTCTGCTGAGTTTCACACACAGATATCTGACTGCCAATGGGATGTCCTTCCAGGGCACACCCAGAACCTCTGTGGCTCACCTCACTATGCAACAAGGCTTTCTTATCTCAGTGGCATCAGCACCCTCCTGTTATTTACAGAGAAAACCTTTCCTTGAGCAACTGCTAACAAAATTCTGGATCATTCACCCGTCCAAATGCCCCTCTTTAACATTTCCAGCTTATATCTGCCTCTTCCTAGCCATCATGGGTGCTACCATCATTGTCGGTCTCCTTGCCTTCCAAGGGCCACAACTGTCAGTCAGCTTGTGCTTCCTAAAGTGCACATTTAATCATGCTGCTTCCTTGCTTGAGACTCTCTGGGGGTCCTGATAATGATCTGGAGTATGAAGCTCTTCCCAGACACATCCTTACTTCTGGACTCTGAGCTACACTCTTCTTCCCATTCCCCACTTGCATTTTGAACACACAGTGTGAAATGGCTACAGGTATCTGGGTCAGCCACTCCCTGAGATCATGGCTGAGCTGGTGTCTGCGGGTAATGCTACCCTCCTGATTTACATGCCTGATGCCACCTTCACTCCACCTTATTTACCTGGCCAACACCTGCCTAACCTTCCAGGCATGGTTTAGTAATCGCTCTTCTTGTGAACATTTCCCCAAGTTCCTTGCTTTACAGCTATCTCCCTACTGCTAGATTGAGACCAGAATTTTCATCACAACATCCAAAGGGCTTTTGAATGTCCCTGGAATAAAAGACATTTGTTAGCTAAATGCATTTCCAAAAAAATTAAAATAAAATAAAATCACAGAACCCATACGATTCATACTGAAACTTCGATTGGGAAACAGATAGTAAATATTTACAGTTTCTCTGAATAGAAAGTTCTCCATTGCATGTAGATACAGTTATAATGCAACTTACTCTGAGGTTTACATTGTACAAAATAAAATTTCCACTGGGCTTGAGAAATTATACCATGTTTTTTATGTATCATGGGAAACCCTTCTCCCACCTGATACTGCTCCTCAGACTAAAGCCAGAGCCAGGACACATTCTCCTTGTTTTGGAGTCAGGGATTTCATCCTTGCTCTGCTGTAGTGAGGTCTTTTCCTCTATGAAAGGTAATTCAAAACTGTGGTTTAGAATTCCGTTTATATAACATTATTAAATTGAGTTTGAGTTTTACTTAGACCCATTTCTAAACTTGGGAGATGAAGTTTGGTCCAAAGCGGCCTCATTCCTTAAACTTAATGTTACCTACCTTGATATGTAACCCGATTGTAACCTAATCTGAGAGGATACTCTTGGAACCAAAGGACTTAGTATCAGCCAATCACAGAAGTCATATCTCAGCCAATCAAGGGCTGCCAATTGATCAGACCACATTCATATAAGGCAAATGCTGATTACAGCCAATCAAGTTGTTTCTGTAGGGCACTTCCTTTTCTCTGGCTATAAATACAGCCTATGCAGGCAGTGGGATGGGCATTCACAACCAACAGTAATTGGGAATACTGTGCAGTTCTGCGAACTTTTCCTTGCTCAAATAAAGTTTGATTTAACTCATTTCTATTTTTCTAGCAGTATCTTCAACAGAGAACAATGAATTTGTAGGTAAATGACAAAGGAAGGCAGTTTTAGGCTTGTAAGGCCAGAAGACTGAGAAGGATGTATGGGAGGAAACTCGTGAAGTACGTTTCATGTGTGGATTCCTCTGGCACTACCTCTAAGCTAAGAGTCAAAATTGTCTCCACCTAAAGGAGAATTTACATCCTGTCTTTAGAGAAAAAATCAGCAAAAAGCTGCTGTTTCTTAAATGCTTTTAGTTCAAAAATAAATTTTATATCAAAGAGGCATATTTTGGAGGTGACACTCTGGTTTCCTTCTGGGGGTTAGTCTCTAGGCAGAATCTTGAAGAATATGTGGGAATTTACCAAGTAGGAGAGAGTAGTAGATGCTCAATGGGGAGAACATTGGGGCCTGTGAGAAAGAATGTTGGGGCTGGGGAACTGCAGCAAGATTTATATCACTACATTGAACTTTCTGCAGTGATGGAACTATTCTGAATCTGTGCTATACATTGTGGTTGCCACTGGCCATGTGTGGGACTGAATTTTTTTCATTTTATTTCATTTTAGTTAATTCACATTGACGTAGCTTATGTGCTTAATGACTACTATCTTGTAAATACAGATGCAAAGGGTATCTCTGAGAGAGGGATGGGAGGATGAAGCTAGAGTGCTTAGTGGGGTTACCTTTTTGTTGTTGTTGTATGTAATTAGGAATTTAAGAGATGTGGTTTTCGGGCTGTGTTCCATGGTCAGTGGTTCTACAGGGGTAACTCAGGCTACTGGGGCTGGCAGTGGGAAGTGGAGGAGATTCTACCTCCTACTACGAGCCCTGGTAGCATGAGTGGCTGGACAGAGGTCTATCTTCTCTCACTCAGACGATCTCATGAGTCCCTTTCCATTGAGCAGCTCTGCTTTTATGAGTTTAATATATCAGGGTTTTTTATACAGTATTATTAGGGGAGAATGACTCTTTCAGGGATGGTGAGAAATGAAATGACAGAGATTTGAGTTTCTGATAGCTCACTTTGGTTAGGAAGGAACTGGAGAACAAGAAAAGAAGTGGGTGTCTGCACTGGCAGTCTGGAAAAGAGTTGGTACTGCCTGAAGCAGATGGTGGCAACAGTAATGAAGAGAAGCAGCAAAGTTAAGTGAGACATAGGAGGGACATTAGATGGGCCTTGGTAAGAAGTTACTAAGAGAAGGCATTCAGGATTACTACTGGGTCTCAGCGACCAGAGTTGAGATGAGTAGAGGTGCCCAGGTGACACAAGAAGAGAGAAAATTTAAGAAAAGTACAATGATGATGCTAATCCAGAGCTTTATCCACTTATACCTCAGACTAATCACTACATGAATGCATTTTTATCATGACTGATAAACAGAGCCAAAGTTAGGTGGACTGTTGATTATAGACTGACTCTTCCAAGGCTGAGCTGGATTGTGGCTAGTATCCTGGTATAAAAAGGAATATGTAGAGATGACTTAAGGATAGGTGGTGGATAGCCCCAGACAACCTATCACCATTCAATTCATTAGTACACCAGAATTTCCAGGTGACTTATTGACCTTTAACATGAGAAATCCAATTCAGAGTCCTGAGAGAGGCCCAGGAGTCTGCATTTTTTTGGGAGGGTACTGGAGATTGAATTCAGGGGCACTTGACCACTGGGCTGCATCCCCAGCCCTATTTTGTATTTTATGTAGAGACAGGGTCTCCCTGAGTTGCTCAGCGCCTCGCCGTTGCTGAGGCTGGCTTTGAACTCATGATTCTCCTGTCTCAGCCTCCCTAAGTGCTGGGATTACAGGGTTGCATCACTGCGCCTGGCTAGGAGTCTGCATTTTTAACAACTCCCAGGTAGTCCTTGTACATCCTCAAACTGTAAACCTACCTCATAGAATGCCGCACAAACTTCTAGCCCCCAGGACAAGAGAGAAGCTCAGATCAGGGTAGAGGTTTCAAAATAAAAATGAACAGCATAGTTTCTGGTGCCTGGTGGTCTCCAACCAGAGGGGCACTCCTGTTCCACTGGAGAAGCAGCAGCAGTCTGTGCTCTGAATCCAGAAAGCAGAACAAACCTGCACCCTTGTACAGTGTTCAGAAGGACAATGCCCTTGGTGGTATGTGCAGGAACAATTTGTTGGTAAATGAATACAGGGAAGACACCCCTGAAAACAGCGGGAGGTGATAAAATTCCCAGGCATCAGGCATCCTGCAGGAGCTGAATGGAATAGTTGCCAAGGGGATGTGTCATGATGGTAACTGTGATCTCATGTTTATTTCTGGCTGGGGAAACCTGGAAACAATCAGGGTGCTTGTACAGATGAGCAAGCTGAGCCTCAAATATCCTGGGTCTGTTGTTTTGTGTTGTCTAAGGTAGCACAGCTGATTGGAGGAATTCTAATCCAGATCTGCATAACTTCCAAACTTGAGGTTTTGCAACAGGTACAATGATGAAGGTTGAAATTCTTCTGTTGGTTCTGAAAATAACCAAAGAGTGGAACATTCTCCAGATTTGAAGTCATTGTTTTTTGTTTTTGGCAAAGCTTCCAATGACCTAAGTCAATAAACTATAGCTGAGTTCAAAACAAAGTGTTTTCAAATAGGAGTTGGCAAGAAGTTTATTCGTTGTTGATAAAAAAACTGTGGATACATTTGGCTTAAACTATTTTCACTACTTTTTAAAACAATGTTCTTGGACATCATTTATTGACATAATTTTTGAGATGCTGTGTGCATGCTAAAAGTTCTGTACCATTGAGCTACATCTCCAGCCCTATTAACACAATTCTTATATAAAAGGAAAAGATAGACAAAAAGAGTACAGAGCTGGGAAGTCAAATTGTGCCTCCCCATATGTCATTCAGAAAATGTAAATGTCAAATAGAATTATTGTGTAAGTTTTCAACTAGCCTGGAAAATCTTAAAAGACAAGAAAGACAGGTTTTAAATGATGAGAAGCAAAACATTTTCAATCCTATATAAAGAATTGGCCACTTCCCTAAACTGTTTTAAGATTTCTCTAGAGACAAGGTGAATCACTTTAGTTTTGAATAAACAAATAGCTTATTTGGAGTGGCCTGAATATGCTTTAGTTTTGAATAAGCAGATAGCTCAAGGTAAAGTGATGGTTTGACTAAAGAAAAGAAAAGAAGGAAAAGAAGAAGAAGGAGGAGGAGGAGGAGAGACGTCAAGAATAAGGCTTGCCAAGAAGTCCTCATGAACTAAGACTGAAGTTCTTTTGGGGGCAATGAAAACATTTTGAAATTAGACTTTCTTGAACTAGATGATTGAGTAAGTGTGTGGATCTACTAAAAACCACTGAATTTTGCACTTTAACAGTATGAATTTTATATAACATGAATTATATCTCAGTAAAGCAATAAGATAGTAATAAGATATGGAAAGATTCAGTCACAGAACACACACATACACTACACAAAACATAAAACATATTTAACTAAAAATTGAAAGATATGTTGGTCACGTTGAACCAAAGTTAATTGCATAGAAGATTTGTTTAAATCTTTGAACAACATGAAAAATCAAAGGAAAAATTGCCCTAAACAAACCAAGATACTACAATAACAGAATCCATCAACACCACAGTGGAAGAAATGTCAAAGAAGGAATTTAGAACGTACATAGTTAAGCTGATCTGCAAAGTAAAGGACAGTATAAAGAGTGAAATTAGAGAGAAAATACAGGAAATAGAAGATAACTTCAATGAAAAGAGAGATTTTAAAACAAAACAAAACAAGCAGAAATCCTTGAAATGAAGGACTCAATAAATGCAATTAAGAATTTTCAGTTGAAAGCATCACTAACAGACTAGATCACTTGGAAGACAGAATTTCAGGCAATAAATACAAAATATAAAATCTTAAAACAAAGTTGACCATTGAGAAAAGATGTTAAGAGACCATGAACAGAACTTCAAGAAATATGGAATAACCTGAAAAGACCAGTTAAGATTTATTAGTATAGATGAAGGCTTGGAGATACAAACCAAAGGAATGTACAATCTTTTCAGTGAAAAAATGTCAGAAAATTTCTCAAATGAAATGGAAAATTAAATACAGGAGGCTTACAGGACCGCAAGTACACAAAATTACAACAGATCCACACCAAGACACATTAATATGAAAATGCTTAACATACAGAATAAGGAGAGAATTTTAAAGGCTGCCAGAGAAAAACAACAGGTAACATTAGAGGGAATCCAGATCTCAGCTGATCTCTCAACCCAGACCCTCAAAGTTGGGAGGTCTTGGAATAATATATACCAAGTTATGAAAGAAAATGGATGTCAGCCAAGAATACTATACCCAGTAAAATTAAGCTAAGAACTGATGATGATATAAAAACCTTCCATGATAAAAGTTAAAATAATTCACAACTAGAAAAAACTACACTATAAAATATACTCAATAAGATATTTCATGAAGAAATGAAAAATAAAAGTGAAAACCAGCAAAAGGAGGAACTATGCTAGAAGAATAGTCAATCAAATGAGAAACTAATTCAAATCAAAAACCAGGGAGCTTTTTCAAGATAGAAGAGTAGAGGAAGTTGCTTTTCTTGCTGCTCAGCAAGGTGGGTGAACAAAAAGAAAAGCATGGGGACTTTACTGGAATTTAAAGCTGGAAATTCAAAGCAGATTGGGGACTCAGGAGTTTGGGTATGATAAAATAAGAAAGAAATCCCCAGTGGCACAGCTGCTGCTGCAGCTGGGCTGAAAGCACCAGCCAGAGTGGTCCTTCCATGAGCATAGTGGAGGGATAATGGAATTAAAGGAATCTCCATTTTTGGGAGGCCTAAGGTGTGTTTGGATGTGAAGTACTTACAGATCAAGGACATTGCCCGGCAAGAAAGTTGCACTGCACAATATCCATGTGTGGGGAAAGAAGACACCATTTCACCAGATGGCGTGCAGGGAACAAAGGAAGGAACCATTTTGTAGCTGCTGCATGGGGGCTGGAGCTGGGGAAGCCAATTCCTGGCAACCTGAGATTGGCCAGAAATACAGGCCCAGTAAACACAAACTGTTCAACATAAAGTGTGCTTAAGTGACAAGGGGGAAAAAAATCAAACATAGAGAGTGGTTTACACAGGGGACAACTGGTCATGGAAACACACCTGGCTCTACTCCTCTACCTCCAATCTGACTGCTTGCAGATTGGTTGGGAGAGATGTATTTGGCTGGGAACTCAGAAGTGTGGGGGTGGGAGAAATTGGAGACTGAACCTAAGACAAGGAAACATGGGGTCTGAAGGTGACATAGGGTACTAAGAATTGAGTCTCCCCATGACATGAGTGGAACCCAGGGGAAATCCCTGGGGTACAGCTTTCCAGCATGGACAGCAAGTTTCTAGGCACTGGAGGTCTGTTGATTTAAAACCTCCAGACCAATTGTTATTGAGCAAAAAGCCTGGAGCCCACCTAAGCAAAACCTTTCCCATTGATATTAATTTTTGTGTTCTTGTTTTTCTCTTGATTAGACTTGTTTGATTTTTATCAAGTTTTAGCTTTATTATTTTTTCTCTATTTCATATATTTCTGCTCCTACTCTTATGTTTTCCTTCCTATACATAATTTGAAAATGATTTCATTGTTATTTTAGCTTCTTTCTGGTACAAATATTTTATGTTATAAATGTTTATCCTAAAGATCCTGATATTTTAAGCTTTGATTATTACTTAGTTCAAAAGCACTTTTTTATTTGCTTTTCTTGTGCTTTCTTCCTTGACCTTGAGATATTTATAAGTGTGCCATTTAATTTTGAAATAGTTGACATGTAGGGGTGGGGTTCTATATATCTTAAGGTGATTGATTTTTTTTTTTTTTTTTGGTACTGGGGATTGAACTCAGGGATACTCAACCACTGAGCCACATCCCCAGCCCCATTTTGTGTTTTATGTAGAGACAGGGTCTCACTGAATTGCTTAGTACCTCGCCGTTGCTGAGGTTGGCTTTGAACTCGCCATTCTCCTGTCTCAGCCTCCCTAAGTGCTGGGAGTACAGGCGTGAGTCACTGCATCCGGCGATTGATTTTTAATGTAATAAATAAATCATGCAGGAAACACAGTCTGCATGATTTCAAATTTTAAAAAAGTAATGGAAATGCTTTTATATTGATTTTATTGGTTACATACTTGTCAAAACTGATCAAATTGCATGCTACAAAAATGTGCATTTTATTGTACTTCAATTTTACCTCAATAAAGCCATGGAGAGAAAAAAAACTACAGAGATTTCATCTCATGCCAGTCAGAATGGCAGTTAGGAAGAATAAAAGTAACAATAAATGTTGGCAAAGATGTGGGGGGAAAGGTACTCTCATACATTGCTGGTGGGACTGCAAATTGGTGCAACCACTCTGGAAAGCAGTATGGAGATAACTCATAAAACTTGGAATGGAACCACCATTTGACCTAGTTATCCCACTCTTTGGCATATCCCCAAAGGACTTAAAATCAGCATACTATAGTGATGCAGACACATCAATGTTCATAACAGCTCAATTCACAATAGCTAAGATCTGAAACCAATCTAAGTGCCGTTCAATAGACGAATGGATAAAATAGACCCAATATATTATCTTATAGCTTTCAAGAAGCTAAGGGTACTTGAATTTATATTTAGCAGTTGCTGTTTTAGTATTTTATCTTTGCAAATTAATCAGATGTCTTTTCTAACAAACATTTATGAAGATTAATTGCATTTATGTTAAAACTTATTTACACATTTTTAACTTAGGTTACTCATGAAAACCAAGGTATCAGATAAGTCTAATTGACACTTTAAGTCAGTTATTCCTGCCAAAGGAAAATCCTTAAGAGCAATGGACATTGCACTTGAAACACTTCACAGAAACTAATATTTTCTTGATTGGCTGCTCACCTAGAAAAACATGTGGGTTAGTAATTTAAAAGACATCTTTACTCTTATCTATTTAACCAATTTAAGTTGAACTTAAAGTCATGTGAACTAAAAGTCATTTGAATCCATTTTTTTTTTTTTAATTATGAACTCTTATTTACTTATATGCCAATTTTGGTACCATGTAAATGACATATAGACAAAAATATATATGTAGACATACAATATACAAATGGGCACAAATATACATAAAAACCAACAAGAAACAAATATTTTATAGCTTTTCCTTAAATAATTGACCTCTGAATAAAGATAGCAGGAAAAACAGATAGAGGGCTAAAAACTCCAATTAGACAAAACAAGACAAATTGGAGCACAACATTCATTTAGGTGCACAGGACCAAATGTGAATTCACCCTAAAAACCATGAGCTCAGACAAGACAGAGCTTCTGAAAGAAAAAATTATAATTATTACTTGAGTAAAGGAGAATATGGAACATCTATATCAGATCAGAGTGCACTTTTGGATCAGATTAGCATCAGTCCATATATTTAAAGAATGTGAGAGTCCATGATCCTCAGGAAAAAGATTTCAAGGAAATTAAGACTTGTATATATATATATAAGGATCTTTCCATTTTCTTTTTCTACCTAGGCCTAGAATTGTTATTTGCCATTAATAGCATTTATTTTCTCTTTTTTCCTTCTATGTCCCTTTTCTGTTGTCCCTTAGGGTATCTTGATTGGAATTCTGTTCCTAATTCTGTTCCTAATTTTTAGAGTCTGTTTTTCTTTGGTTACTTGTTCTATGATGGAGAGCATAATTTTAGCCTTATGTCTCTTTTCTCTTCATCCCTCTTCACATATATTTTTTGAACTTCTAAACTTGTATCCTTCCAATTTTCTAATTTCTATAGTTTTCTTTCAATATCAGACCAGCTGTTAGTCACAAAATGTAGCTTTAACAATTTTTGCCCCTAAGTGGTCAACATCTAATCCAAAATATTTTCTCATCTGTTCCTTCAATCTATTTGAAAATTCTGTTGGCCCTTCATCTTTTCCTTATTATATATCAAAAGCCCTGGCTATGTTTTGGGATCAAGGCACTGCCTCCCTTATTTCCTTTACAATTAAATCTCTAAGATCTCTCATCATGCCCCTTTGTATTTAAATTTTACATCAGCAGGTAGGACCTCAGATCCAGCTGGATGTTCACATTCCCAGGTTGCTGTTGCTGCTTTTCCAATTATTCCCCCTTTCTCCCCAGAAAATAAAATACTCAATATGGACATAAGCTTGATCTGGGCGTAAAGTTGGTGTTTAAAGAATTGGGCTAATTGGTCTGCAACCTCATGTGGGTCTTCTAACAGATATTGTAGTTCCTATTTAAATTTTTTGAAATCTGAGCTACTTAAGGCATAAATACAATTTCTTCCCCTCCCAGAGAAATTTCACATAAAGGATACAGGGTGGATGGGGAGGAAAAGAAACCAGATTTCCTCTCTCCCTGGGTAAAAGAAATATCCTATTTGAATAACGTGTTTGTATTGTTCTAATTTTTATTATTTTAAGTAGTAGAGAAGAGAAGTGTGCAAAGCTTGGGGAGGGGTAGACTTAGCTCCATCGGGCTTTGGTTTCTCTCCACCCTTTTCTGAAACATGGGGTAGGGTGGTTAAGGAATCCCATTCTCTTGATTCTTCCTTCAGAGTCTTACCAGCTTTATCCTCATTTTTAGTAATTTTAAAAGGAAAGAGGACTGCAAAGAACATAATCTATCTCTTCCTGGCTACCAGACATTTACATATTCTATCAGTAATTGACATATGCAATCTTCATTTGCCCAATCTTTGGCCAAAATGCTGAAGGCTTTAAGATAGATTCCTGAGTCCAAATAAAATAAAAATATTTTATCATTTTTCCTTTTTTCCTCCTGTGTCCCAGGGCTATTTTTCCAATATTTTAACATAAGGCCCAGCAAGGTTATCTGGGGGAATTTTGGTGTCTTTTCCGCTGCCAGCATCCTCTTTCTCTAGACTCGAGTTTTTAATTTGGAGGCTCAACATCCCTCTATGGAGGTTTCTTGCACTGTCTCACACTCACACAACCTCTGGGATGTCTCAACCACCAAGGAAGTACTTCTTTTTCAAGAATAGATTTTCCTACCTTGGTTGGTTCACAGAGTTACCTGGTCACCTGCAGTGCTTGGGCCCTTTCCTGTATTGCCAATCAATTTTTGGTTTTGAGTCTGTTGTTGGCTTCAGCAGTTGCAGGTTCCCCCCAACTCTGAGGTCACCACAAAGAGGCAATGGGACATGTCTCCATGATCCCCTAGGTAATGTAATTATCCTGGATGAGCCTCCAAGATTATTGATTGTTAGAAAAATCTGATTGCTACAAGAAATCAGGCATGCTCTCGAAAGTTAAATTGCAAGGCAAACTTTACTTCTGTAGAAGGGCATGCTACTGAAAAAAACCTGCAAGAAAGCACACCCTGGCAGACAGTCTGCCTGTTTTTATCCCTTAATGCAACACTGCCCTTGGCTCTAATAGAAGGAGCTCGAGGTTACAATCTATGCAATTGGCTAATTTTAAAATTGAGGTGGGCAAAGGGAAGAACTATAGTTAAAATGGCTATCATTGAACCTTACATCTCAATTTTACATTTAAGGTTAAATAGTATATTTTGGAAGTGGACGGCAGGACTTTTCTATTTCTCACAATTCCAACCAAGAATGTATAGGGAACTGAAGAAAAAATATTCTTCCTCTACAAATGAATAAACAAAACACAGTATGCTTTTATAATGAAATAGTATTTGATAATAAAAGGGATAAAGTACTGATATATGTTATAACATGGATAAACCCTGAAACCATTCTTAAATGAAAGAAGCCAGTCACGAAAAAAAAAAAAACCACCCACATATTATATGATTTTGTTTATACATCCTGGAGATCAGTGCTATATCTGATGTGTATGTGGTAAAGATTTGCTCCCATTCTGTAGGCTCTCTCTTCACTTCATTGTTTCTTTTGCTGAGAAGAAAAATTTTTATTTTTAATCCATCCCATTTATTGATTCTTGATTTTATTTTTTATGCTTTAGGAGTCTTCTTTAGAAGTCAGGTCCTAAGCCAACATGATGAAGATTTGGGCCTGCTTTTCCTTCTATTAAGTGCAGAATCTTTGGCCTAATTCCTAGGTTCTTGATCCACTTTGAGTTGATCTTTGTGCAGGATGAGAGATAGAGGTTTAATTTCCAGTTTTCCCAGCACCATTTGTTGAAGAGGCTATCTTTTCTCCAATGTATGTTTTTGACATCTTTGTTCAGTATGAGATAACTATATTTATGTGAGTTTGTCTCTGTCTTCTATTCTGTACCATTGGTCTACTGGTCTACCAAACTGTTCTTGTTACTATAGCTTTGTAGTATAAGTTAAGTTCTGGTAGTGTGATGCCTCCTGCTTCACTCTTTTTTACTAAGTATTTCTTTGGCTATTTTGGGTCTCTTACTCTTCCAAATGAATTTCATGATTGCCTTTTCTATTTCTATGAGGAATGTCATTGGGATTTCATTAGAAACACTTTTGGTAGTATGGTCATTTTGATAATATTTATTCTGCTTATCCGAAAACAAGAGAGATCTTTCCATCTTCCAAGGTCTTTTTAAATTTCTTTCTTTATTGTTCTGTAGTTTTTATAGTAGAGATCTTTCACCTCTTTTGTTAGGTTGAATCCCAAGAATTTTTTTTGAGGCTATTGTAAACGGGGTAGTTTTTCTAATTTCTCTTTCAGAAGATTCATCACTAATGTACAGAAATATATTTGATTTATGGGTGTTGATTTTATATCCTGCTACTTTGCTGAATTCATTTACTAGTTCTAGAAGTTTTGTTGTGGAATTTTTTTGATCCTCTAAGTATAGAATCATGTCATCAGCAAATAGTAATGCTTTGAGTTCTTCTTTTCCTATTCATATCCCCTTACTTTCTTTCGTCTGTCTAATTGGTCTGGCTAGAGTTTCTGGGACTATGTTGAATAGAAGTGGTGAAAGAGGGCATCCCTCTCTTGTTCGAGTTTTTAGGGGGAATACTTTTAAGTTTTCTCCATTTACAATGATATTGGAATTGGATTTAGCATAGATAGATTTTACAATGTTGAGATATATTCCTATTATCCCTAGCTTTTCTATTGTTTTGAACATGAAGGGGTGCTGTACTTTCATTGAAGGGATTGTTCATTCCTTTGGTTTATATCTCTGTGCCTTCCTCTATCCCAATAATTCTTAGATTTTTATCTTTTGATGTTATCCCATAATTCTTGGATATTTTCTTCATGGTTTCTTACCATCTTCATTGTGTGGTCAACTTTATTTTCAAGATTATATATTTTGCTTCATTGTCTGAGGTTCTATCTTCCAAGTTATCTAGTCTGTTGGTGATGCTTTCTATTGAATTTTTTATTTGGTTTATCGTTTCCTTCATTTCAAGGTTTCTGCTTGGTTTTGTTTTCAAAGTCTATATCTCTTTCTTGAAGTAATCTTTTCCTCCCTGTATTTGCTGTCTTATCTCTTTGTTGGAGTGATCAATGGTTGCCTGTTTTTGTTCTCTAATCTCTTTGTTGGGTTCTTCAATTGTTGCCTATAATTGCTCTCTTATATTATTCTGTGCTTCACATATCATTTTAATTATGCTCATTCTGAACTCCTCTGACATTTTATCTATTGTGCTGTCAATGGATTCTATTATTTTAGCATCTTAATTTGTTTGGGGCATTTTCTTCCCTTGTTTTTTCATGTTGTTCATGTGTCTTCCTCTCTAGCAATGCTGATCTGAGGTATTACAGTTTCTACTCTATAATCTTGTAGTGTCCCTGCAAGTTACCAACACCTCACCTCTGGAATAACCAGGCCTACAGGGACTTCGGGGATGATCGTGCTGGTCCTAGATGTTGACTCTAGACAGAAGTAGACAGGGATAGCAGCCCGTTGGTAGATGGGGGGCCACAGCATGTGAGCAGTTGGTCTCCTCCTCTGTGCATGCGTGGTCGGTCCACAGCCTTTATCCTATAGGCTTATAGATTCCATACAGGGTTCCAGTGCCTCTCCTTTAAGGGGGAGACAAATATTAACAGATCTCAATACAAACGTTATATAGTTTTAAACCAAGTAGCTCCTAATAGGACATTTATGGCTTTGTCACAATATACAGAAATTATGAGTTCAATTATTATCTGCCATATAAACAATAAGTTTGCAAAAGGTTTTACAGTTTCTGCTGATGGACTAAAGAGAACTGGGAGTGAGGTGTGGGATGAGATATTAGGGTTACTTCTATGACTATCCCTTCTCCATATTATTCTCACCCTATAGGAAATCATTTTCAAATAAATTTTGTTTAACTATCTCGTGTCTCTTTTTGCAAATATAAACACATGCATGTGTGTGTGCTTGTGCACACCTGTGTGTGTGCACAAAGAACAACAAGGAAGATAATACCAGGTCTTACAGTATACTATAATGCTAATTTGTTGTTGTGGTGGTGGTTGCTGGAGATTGAACATAGGACCTCATGCATGATAAGCATGCTCTCTATTACTGAGCTACACCCTAAGCCTTATAATGCTAATGTTTATGTGTGTAAAGGTGGAAATACCAAATAACCAAAAGCTGTGTGCATTCTATAATATTTTATATTAGTATTTGTTTTCTGTTCCTTAAATTACATTTTTATTTACCATAAGCAATGATATACTACATTGACTACATGTATTTTCATAGTTTTTGAGATATTTCTAACACTTTTGTTTTCTCTTTGCCTGTTTTCATAGCTGAAAAATTCCTAGGTTGGCTTAGGGGTGATCCTTCCTGTCCTTCAGCTTGTACTTTGTTCCATTGCACATTCAGACCACTCTTCATCCTGTAGTAGCTGCAGTTACCCGCTAGATGGCAATGCAACACAGCGAGCTGTTTTGGCGCATTTAAACCTCTAGATTCAAAACCAAGCGAATTAGAGAAATTTTTATCTGTTATTTATTTTTTTTGTTAAACGTTAAGTGTACAATATTTTATTTTTGAAAAAATATTTAACGAGTAAATTTTTCTTTTTTAAAGAATATAAGCATAACTCTACTACAGCTAATATTTATCTTAAGTATCATCTTTCCATTGTTTCAAAATTCAGTTCTGAAATCAGGCTTAGAGACTATGTTCTTTTGGATGAGAGGAGTTGCACGAATATCTGAAAATAAAGTTTTTGGCCACAAAAACTTTAACATTTTTTTCTGTTTGAGAAAGAAACAAAATTTGTTCAATATAACCAAAGATAATGATTTTGCCAAAATAGTTATTATGTTTATAGTTAAATTATATATTTAATGTGAACTTATTTTATTACACTATTAATTTAATAGTACGTATCTTGACAGATTTTTAAAATCTCCTGTGATAAAACTAAGGATTTTTCTGCAAATAAACGTATTATTTCTCAGCCTTGCAGAAAATTAATAAATTTTAATATAGAATGAAATCATGTTTAAATCAGAATGTCAGAAAAAGTGATTTTTTTCCATTAGCATTTCAAGTGTATCAAGGTCAAGAAATTACTAGTATTGCAAAGTTGTTTTGTTTTTTAAAAAATTCTACTTTTTTTGCGGTGTACCATTATAAATTATATGCTAAACATATTGAATTTCAAGGAAACACACATGCTGAAGGCTTGCAGTTTCTCCTAACCAGAATTTGTAAAAATTAGAAAAAGTGCATTAAAAGGAACAATGCTAATCACTGCTCAATGATGAAGGCTGCAATATAAGGTAAGACAATAAATTGAAGTAACTGCTGAGAATTCAAGTAAAAGATGTTGCATTAATTATCGTAACTCCTTGAGTTTCTATTGTAATCTCATTGAAAACAGCTGATAAGAAAGTCTTCAATTTAAAATTATTTAAGTTCAGAATAGCAAGTGATATTAATTTTTATTTATTTCAACAAATATGAATCTATATTATATATAGTTTTTTGGAAATTCATTGTTAAAGCAGTCACCAAGTTAATAAAATATCATTCTATGGTAGAATTTTACATCATTGCTTTCATTTCAGTATATAGTCCCAGTTTTTAAAAAATATTTTTTAGATGTTGATGGACCTTTATTTTATTTATTTATATATGGTGCATGAGAATCGAACCCAGTGCCTCATACATGCTAGGGCTCTACCACTGAGCCACAACCCCAGCCCTAGTCCCAATTTTAACCTAGCAAATATGTTGTGGAAATGTCATCTTTCCCGATAGAAGATACAATCCATGCATAACATGGGAATTTTGCATCATTTTCTTGCAATTATGGGGTTTGTGGCTGGTTACTGAAAGACTCCAAGGTCTAGACTTTCTCTTAACAGCATGTAATCTCTGTGTTGTTTTATAGCATCTTTATCTTTTATACAGTTTGAACATGCAATATATGTGATATTGGCAACTCTAGCCCTAATACAGGTAGAGAAGATACATATGCTGTAGTGGTTCCTTTTTCCTTGTGTTCCTCTGCTCAGGAATGGTTTATCAAAGCTTTCCAGCTGCGGCAAAAGTAGATATTTGCAGCAGAAAGCAACACTCCAGGCAGCCCTGGAGAGAGTGACCATGCCTGGCAGAGACACTTTCCAGGATGGGTGCCAGGACCTCCTGGGTAGACAAGCCACTTGTCAGGGCCAAGCAGTAGCCTAATAGAAACAGGTGGCTTCATAGAAACAGGTTTAAAATGAAAATTACAATAAAACCCAAATAGTACCAGTTCTGTGAGAAGTGATCACAGTAGTTATAATTAGACACTACTTGTTTGCAAGGAACTTGAGGTATCAAAAGATGAAGAAAAAAGTGAACAGTGGGGAGGAAGTCAATAGACAGGAAACATTACATCCGTGCTAAGCTTCATGAAAACTCAATGTAAGCAAGGAAAGTGACAGCCATTCATTTGACACCTTCAGCCAGCAAATTAGCTTATAACAGAAAGTTAAGATGAAGACATGGGAGAATGCTATTTAAACTTGATTCAATGTAACTATTTACTGTGATGGTATATGTACATGTTTGCATATGCATGCATAATATTAACATATCTATGCCCATATTTATTCTCTATCTAGCTATACTATTTTATTGCTTCTTCAATAATTTCAAAAGTGTCACATTTTTTAAAAATTAAAGAAATTTTATAATTAAGAAAGGAATACAATTTTATTATAGGGCATTTGGAAAATATAAAGAAAAAATTAAAATTATCCTTAAACCTAACAATGTTTTAGTTTATTCCTATTTACTTAATGTTTGTTTATTTATTTTAATAATTATACAAATATAATTTTGAGTCCTAAATTTTCATTTCACTTTATATCATGATAAATTTCCAGGTCATTAAAGATTCTTTGGAAATGTCTTTATAATTTATATAGCATTCTATCACATGGATGGGTCATAAATAACTCATTTCTTTACCTACCACTGAACCTTTTGATTACTGCTATTTTCAATATTATAAATAACACTGCAATGAACATCTTTGCATATGCATCTATAAACTTTGTTTCTAATTATTTCTTTAGGAGCATAAATGCTGATTAAAAGACTACAGATGTTTTTCAGGAGACTGTCAATTGCTTTCCTAAAGTTAATATAAATTTATGTTCTTTCAAATAATGAATGCCTGTTTCAATGAACACTGAGAATCAACATTTAAAGTCCATTTTGTGAATTGTATAGATTAGAAATAGTAAATTATGATTTTATTGAATTTTCTCTAAGTATTGAGTTTACTAATTTTAAATGAATTTTTTCATTAGTTTTTAATGACTTTATCATAGTGTTTTTCCAAGTAAGAATTATCTGACCACCTGCTTGTTTATTCATATCTGAGTGGTTTTTAAAGTCTTTTATTATAAAGAATGCCACTTTTTGTCAAAATTATTTCTATCAAATTAAATATTTACTTACAAGTTTGTTTATGGCTTTGTGCTTTTTTTAATGAATAGAAGTTTTAATTTTATTATGTCATCTTTTTCTTTGTTATCCTTTGAATTGCTTTTAATCTTACAAAATCCTTTCTTACCTTTATTCCAGCTGGAAGGCACATCTGATTTTGCTTACTATTTTAGAATTTCTTTGTTTACACTAAATTCCTTAATAAATCCATTAGTATCATGTAAGTTGAATACTTATTATTTTTCAAATAAATAGTTTCCAAAAAATGGCTTTGCTGAACAAATCATCCACCTTTTTTGCATTTATTATATTTCTTTACAATATATTATTTTCCTTTTTATTAAGATATTTACAAATTATTTTTGCTCCCTCAATTCTGTCATTAATACTATAGCATGCCTATTGTAATATTATCATATTGTTAATCACATCTTTCTTCTTGTTTTGGGACATTCTTGCAAGTTAATTCTTCCAGAATCATTTTAGGAATTATCTTTAACCTCAGGTAAAATCTAATTGCCATATTATTTTTATTTGGTTTCATGAACATAAGAAGCAATTATAAGGAATTATAGTCATTCATTGTTCTATTCAGAAATATGAAGGGTTCTAATTTTTTTAACTTACTTTTACTATTCTGTAACAGTTTTCTATAAATAGAGTCTATTTATATCTTATAGAGTTACTCTTAGGCAGTATGTGTCATCTCATAGGCTACTAATTTTTGTGTTTATTTCAAATCCATTCACTTAGAGTATTCTAAGTGTTATTTAATTTCTTGGATGATATAAGTATATAATCATATCATATACAAATAATGAAAATTACCTATGTAGATTATTAAGGCTTGGTAAAGATAGACTTTGATAGTATAATTATAATATGGTTTAAATTTCTCACTAGAAGATAATATCCAATAATTTTTATTTATGAATTTACATTTTGGAGTTAAATCTGAGTTAATAAAATGATACTGTTATTATTATGTAATATTTTTGAGTATCATTAAAGCATATTAAGAAATCTGGAATATTTTAAAAGCAAAACATAGCTACATATATTTTTTGATGTCACAGTACCAGAAACACAGTAAGCAAATTGATATATCTAACATAACAACAGTAAATAATGCATAAAATAAATCATGGTTGTATTCTATATTACAATGGTCTTCTATAAATAAAGTATGGATCAATTCTACACTCAGTTAAGTATATCTTTGTTAACTAGTTGATTTCTTAAAAAACAAACTTTTCTTCATATCAAATCTTTGGCAATAAATATAGCCCACCTACTTTACTTGCTCAAAAAAGGTTCTTAATAGCTTAAACAAGAATTTAACCTTTCTATGATTTAGACATTACAAATGCATTTTTGAGCTAAAATAATCTAAGAAAAAAAATCTATGTGAAATAATGTAACTCATCTAAATTTTACAGTGCAGTTAGGTTTATTTTAGCAGTTTGGGTAAAATTCTATGCTGATACATTTACAATAAAAATAAAGCATGCTTTGGGATGACTTTTGTAATAGTATCTTTAAAAACAGTATTTTGATGTACTTGATCATAGATAATTTACCACATCTATTTAAATTTTCCTTTACGTATTATTTTTATATTTATAGGAAAGAAATTTGTAGAATTATGCAAAATTGGTATTTGCTACCCCAAATGAGGAGATATAAAGTGCTACACAGATTAATATTATGCTAAGGACAGATTTTAAAATTTATTGATGAAGAATAAATTTGCCAAGGACTGAAAAGAAATTCTGGATGATCAATCTTTAGAGAGATTATTAAATGAGTCCCTGCCAAAGAACATATACTGGCAATCGTTTTATGATATTTCTTGACAAATTATGTGTGAGAGAGATCTCAACAAAAGGGTAAAATAAATTTCCCTAAATGTATTTATATTAGAATAAATTTGAATTGATCCATGAATGTAATTTCAGAATTAGGATTTCTGCAAGTTTTTACAATGTTAAAATGATAGAGCTTGATACCTATCCTTCTGATTTTTCTTAAACTTTTGTAGCCAAAGTGTTTTCATGCACATTATCATCATATTTTTCATAAATAATGGTGGTAACATATATTGTTTACTTAAGACAAAATGGAAATACTTCTAAGTTTGTCTGTTGTCTGGTGCAAAATATTTTTTTTTTTACATTCCTGACAAAGTATTTAAGAGATATCCAATCTTTTGGACCCTGGGGTTTTGATCAGTGAGATTACCGCTAATACACTAAGGCTAAAATCTCAAAACAAAACAAAGCAGCTAAAACTGTATTTGTTAGCCTCCAAATAAAGCTACAAGCTTATTTGCACAAAGACACAGAGCCAATTAATTCAAGCTCCGTTTGAAGATACTCCACAAAGCTGTAAATTGTATAAGCCATGCTGGTGTTACATTTCACACTAAATATTTTTAGCATTTATTAGCAGCATATACCAGTTAACTTTAAGGTTTTTTTTTTATTTTGGATAGTGTCTATATGTTATTATATATTTTACATATGACATGACACATATAGTAATAGTAAGATATTTTGAGACATAGTTAAAATTTATTTTAATATGTAAATATTTAGAAAAAATACTTCAATTATTACATAGGCAAATAGTTATTATTTTGATTAAAATATGTTCAAGAAGGAACTACACGTAGAACCCCAGTTATATTTAAATTCAGTACCAAGGATTTAAATACACATCACTATATTTAAGACTTATTTTTAAGAAATTTATACTACTAAGAAAAATTTTCGTAGTTATATTGATAAGCAGTTGTGAAAAAGTAAGCATATAAGTAAATTATTTTAAAGCCAAATGCTCTTAATCTAATCATATAGCTCAAGAATTTCAAAATATTTGCCTATAAAAATAAGCAAAATTTTAAATTTTAAATTTTGCATATTCCATTGAAATGACTCTTATCAGATTTGTTTCCTTGCTTCTTTCATCATATGCTTTTTGTTCATCTATTTATACGAAATTTTTATACCAAAGGGTTATTAGAAATGTAGTAAATTTAACTTACCACTTGATCTATAGAAATAAATGACTTTTAATAAATGAAATAAAAAAGCACTGGATGCAGAGTACTGCTGTGGAAAGAGCTCAACCTCTCAGAACAGACATGTGAATTCTAGATGGACTGAGAGACTTTGGACAAGTCACTTAATATGTTCAGGCCTCTCTATGCATATGTTACTGACCTTGGAGGTTTTAAACTTTTAAAAAATATTTTTTGGCCTTGAACTAACACCCATTAAATGTCATATGACCATTTAGTCTTTTATTGAGAATTGTGGAATAAATGACCAATTCAGGAGCATGGCCTTGGCTAAGGATCATGTTTTTATTCTTAGCAGAGGAGGCCTTCCACAAGCCCAGTTCAGCCTCTTTCTGAAGGACCGTGAAGTCTTGGAATTACCCATGACTCCGGGGGGTCCTCTCCTGAAGGAAAGGTAGAGGACTAAGGATTGTTGGTGCAAGGTCAGCCTGGGAGCTATTTTATCTGATTAGGTCCTTGTGAACCAGGGTTGACTGAAGAGACTTTTAGAACCTTTGTGGGACAAATCAGGCAAATTCCATCTGGAAGGCTGATCTGATCCTGTTGGCATAAGTGGGTGCTGAGCTCAAAGAGTGAGGTGTGCATGCCTCACACGTCTGTTTAGATTGAAAGATGTGTTTATATTACAACTTTATATCATTTAATAACTTTCTGGTTGGGTTTGTTGGATCCATTAAATTAATTGTTCCATCTAAAGCTTTCCAAATCTAACAGCCTGTGAGTACAATATATGTTTCCCCATAAAATCAGCCATGAATTTTAAACAAATTAACCCTAAGCCTCCCACACTCCCAAAAGTCCATTGTACATTGTGTATTGTGTATTTTCCATCACTGCATCTGTGATATGCACAGTTCCTTGGGGTGGGCTGCGAGGGTGGGGGGACTCTTTTTGAATTCTGCAGAACTTTCATAGTGTTTCCATTTTAACAAAAAAGTTTTTGACTTTTGGATATTATTGTACTGGATAAATGTGCTTTCTTAAAAACAATCTCATTTTATTAATTTAGAGAATGCCTGATTGGATTTTAGATATTTTTCCTGCTGTGATTTCCTTTTCAACTACAAATCGAGTCATATGTCGCACGCATTTTTTTTAGGACTGTGGACTTCAGCCTTCCAGAACCTGTTTTGAAGAGTCACTAAATGGAGTTCTTGTAAAAGACTTAAAATGCACGTTCAGTACATGCAAATGAATTGTAGTCCAATTAAGCACTGAAGAAACAGCCCTAAATATCCTGTTAATGAACTGCATTCAGATGCTATAAAGACATTCCATCATGATGAGATTATAAACATCCTGCCCTTAATTATGAGTTGTAAAAGCCACTTTCAGGTAGAAATAAAGAGGGTAACAGTTGCTCAATTAGAGGCGAACATTCATGTAGGAAGGGAAAAAAGCCTTTCTGTGGTAAGACCCAGAAATCTTGTTTTTCTGCTAATGCAATTTCATACATTTTTGTTGCGTGGTGGGCCGAGCAGCATCCTGGTCTGTTGCCTCGGATGGGAATTGTTCAGTGCCATTTCACACATAGCCGTGCCCTGAGTCATCATGCTGAGCAGTGAACCGATCCCATGGCCGCAGTGACAGACTCTAGAGAAGGCAGGCACACGCTGATTCGTTCCCAGCCTCCTCTTCCCATCCCTGTCTCCAGCCTCGCATCCTTTCACGTTTATTCATGACCTCATCACTCGGGGAAGAAAAAAAGTCTATTTGCATTATAACATTACATTGAAAAGCCATAAATGACGCAGAGCTATAAATATTACCTTTTGGTAAAGGCTACCTCTCGTAAAATCTGTGTGTGTTTGTGCATGCGCACGTGTGTTATGTTCTTTGGATTTTTTTTTTTTCTCTCTCACTACATCTCACAACTCTCCCATCTCTAGTATACTGAGACCTAGCAGTTAAGATAGTGAAAATTCTGCTTCACTTTAAGTGGAAAGAATTCAAACTTGTCTAAAACAAGCTGTGATTGTGTGTAAACTGTGACCACTGTGCTCACTCACACTAGAGACTCACATCATTCTGTAATAAAGGTGTTGCTATGTAATATATCTGGAGGATGATTGATGTTCCATTCTAGTCAATGGAGGCATAGGCAACTGAAGAATTTTTTTTGTTGTTTTTAACAAGTACTGCCACTCTGTAATATTTTGATGAAGTGCTTAATACTCATACAAAGGCTCTAAATCATCAAATAATAAGTACTATTAGCCGACTCTGTATCTCTTCTCTTATTATAAAGAAGAAAATGCTGTCTATGAAATCTGTTACTCAGATGTGCATTCAGACTTGAACTTGCAGAGCATCTGTATGTCTTTGGCAGTCAGCAGCGGCACTGGGGTACTTCTGTTCATGAGCCAGGTGTTAACTGTTGGCTTATTGTGTCTTTGTTGCCTGAGTCAGGAGTGGAAGAGTGTCCCAGGGTGGGATCAGCCCAGTCTTCTTTTTCCCAAATAAAGAACATATCATGTGTTGGCTTGATTTATTAATTCTAATCCTTTACAATCCCAAATATGGACTCTGACATCAGGAAGATTGTAAGTCAACATACTTTTTTTAAAAAAAGAACGTAATCAACAATCAAATCCTTCAAAAAAACTGTTTATGCTTATCTTCCAGAAAATCCCCCTCCCTCAAATCCAAAGAGAATTATTCTTACTTAATTTTATGCCCATTTTTTCTTGCCTGATCCTCAACAAAGATCAATAATTCATTCAGATTGCCCATATTATGTCTCTCCAAAAACAAAGTTGTAGTCAAGGCCACCTCTGTTTATAGTTAGATGGTGGAGGTAAGAAGTAGTCCACAGCAGGCATGCAGGAGGCCTATCTGTGACGGCTATGGTTTGGGTATGGTTTGTCTCCCAAGGGTTTATGTGTTGCATGCTTGTTCCTCTGTAGAGATGGTGTGAAACCTTTAAGCAGGGGATGGGGGCCTGGGGACATCCCTTGCAAAGGACAGTGGGGCCTCAACCTCTCTGGCTTTCCCCTGGAGATATGATTTCTTGCTCCCACACATGCTGCTCCTGTTTGTTATGGAGCTCTTGCCAGTTCTTATGCTGTTTGGACTTTCAGCCTCCCAAACTGTACATTAAATAAAGCTCTTTCCTTTATGAGGTTAATCTGCCTCAAGTATTTCAATTCAGCAATGAAAAACAGACTGAAAAGGGAAAGAAAAAAGTCTATTTTCAGTTCTGTTTTGCCAACACAGAAAAGTTCAACATTTAGACCGAGGTGTGCTGACCAAAGCAGTTTTCTGGAACAGGTGTAGTTATGAATACTTGGTTGAGAGACACTGAGAGCTGGAAAGGGACTAGTGGGTGCTGGGTGTGCCCATTTGAATTGAGATGGATTTTATGAAAAAAGGCCTTTGGGTTATAGCAACAAAAATTAGGCAATTTAAGGTGACACCCATTCCTTTAGTGCTGTGCTGCATCTTGCCTTGCTCTAGGGCGCATACAAATTCCCCACTCCCATACCATTCCAGGCAGTAGAAAAATCCTTACTTGTCATCCTGTAACCATGCTGGGCCTGGGAGAAGACTGCTCCAGGGCCACTTTCTTTCTTTCTTTTTTAAATTTTTTATTGTTTTTATTTGCTCTAATTAGTTATACATGATAGCAGAATGCCACATGGACCTTTCTTCTGTTGCTCTGGCCTTGGGCTTCCCTGAAGAAAGCCCAGGTCCTCTCTGATCTTAAAGTTTCTAAACCTAGTCAAGGATGAAGTGGTAAAGGGCCTGCCACCATATAAGATGACTCATTCTCCCTGACATCCCTCCCCTTCCTTCCACACATGATCTTCACAGGGTTTCTCAGTACCTGAGTATTTGAGCCCCAAAAGCCAAACAGGAATGTCAATTTTTTTCATGAGATAGTAGAAAAGGCAGACACTTCCAGCCAATTAAGTGGAGAAGAATTAGGAATAAAACAAAATTCATGAAGCATAGTGATTATTCTATCACTTTTTGATAGATGAAAGAAATCTGTTCCCTTCGTCTCTTCTCTCCAAGGTTGCTTTCCAATAATACCATCCTTTGGCGGTTCTTGGGACCTACACTACTGAGTTCAGAATGAAGCCAGGATGTTGGGGAGAAATATGCACTTACCAGGAAGAAGGAGTGGAATGGGAACAGTACAGAGAGAACAGGTGAGAGTCCTGCTGTGAGCAGCTGTGTGTCCCAGGCAGGCTGGGGAGAGTCCACCTGGGGACCCAGGTAGCTGCTGAACTGCACTGCACAGCACACAGCAGTTTCAATTTGTCCTGAAGGAAGTGAAGGATTTCAGCATGGAGGGGCCAAATGACACTTGTTCTTGAAAGGTCTGATCACAGGCAGGATGGGAGGTCTGAGGCAAAATGGGAGGAGTTGAGAGTCTTTGGTCAATTAGTGGAACCATGACTGTGGCCATTGGAATGGCCAGATCTTGGATGTGAGGAAATGCACTGAGTAAAGTAGAACAGTGAAGCATCTCTCTGCCACTTTCCTGGCCAGGTGCAGCTTGATGGGTAAAATTGGTCAGTAGGCAAAGAACTTAGAGCAACTATAGGCACAAGGGCAGCACTCAGGAGCCAGAAATCAGATGTGGGGATGTCTGTGGGGATTTCTTTCCTCACTTTTCTCCTTTCTTGCTCTTTCTTCATTGCTAGTGATCTCTTGTTGCCTTGGACACAGCTGAAATCCACTTTTCCACTCAGGGGATCCCAGTACCCTCCTTCCTGTAGATCTGGTTGCATCTTTTTTTTTTGTAGTACCAGGAATTGAATCCAGGGGTGCTTTACCACTGATCTATATCCCCAGTGCTTTTTTATTTTTTGTTTTGAGACAGAGTCTTGCTAAGTTGCTGAGGCTGGCCTTGAACTTGGGATTCTCCTGCCCAGTTTCCCAAGGCATTCAGATTACAGGTATGCACGCCATGCCAGACAACTTTTGCCTTTTGAAATCTATGGACTTTCAAAAGTTTAAAACTGGACTATCCCAATACATAGAGTTTATATACAAACGTTAGATTTAGACCAAAGTGTGATGACCAAAGCAATTTTCTGGAACAGGTGTAGTTATGAATATTTGATTATATATTGAATATTTGGTTATATATGAATATTTGGTTATATTCATTAACTGAGAGCTGGAAGAGGACTAGAGGGATCTGGGTTCGCCCAGAGGAAGCTGTGCTCTCTAAGTGCCAAGATGCCACCACTTCTGCCCTGCCCTGCTCCAGGATTGGTGGATCCATAACTGTCCCTGAAGAGACTCAGGCAATCCAAGAACACAGGACACTGAGGCCTGTTTGGGGGGTAAAGCCCAGACACAGGGCAAGGCGCATAGATTTGCCTTCCATTTAGCAGGTGTGGAGTGGAGAGGCCAGAGGTGACCATGTTGCCATCTAGGCAGGTAGGGGAGCATCCCTGAATTCCTCCACACCCTGTCTTGTGTCAGGAGAGACCACTTGCTCTCAGAGCTTCCTGGAGTGGCTACTATCTTCTGCACACCTTCCCCCTCTTATGCAAAGTCAAGTGAGTAGTTAGGGGCAGGGAAGCTGAATTAACTGAAGCTCCCCGGAATTAACATCAACTGAAATTAAGTTTAGTTCTAGAGGATAAAGAAAGTTGCATTTCTTGAGTTTATGTGACTCAGGGATTAAGAACCAAGCATAGAGTTCATCAGAAATGACAAGAAACCAAGTTACTGGTGACAGTGGGAAGTTGCAACCAGATCTACAGGAGGGAGGGTACTGGGATCCCCTGAGTGGATGGCAATAGGTTTGAGCAGCTCCTACTCTGGTGTGGGCTGCAGGGGAACATGGTGGTAGTCTTAGCCAACACAAAAATGTTTAAGAGGCAAAGCAGAAGTTCAGGTCAGAAGATGAGTCTATTTTGAAGGTGTTGAATGATCACCACTTTGGAACATGTGGAAGGGTCCAGTGGAATTGGCCTGGGGTTTGTGCAGGTCAGAAGCTGAGGAGAGAGACGTGTGCATGAGGTGTGGGGCTGAGTCATGATCATGGAGGCCAGGATGAGCATGACCTGGGAGCCCCCAGAGGGCTTGGAAGAAGAGGAGCCTGTAAAAGGGACGGAAAAGCAGAGATCAGAGAAATGGAAGGAAAATAACGAGATGTTTGGTTCCTGAAAGCTAAAGGGCTAAGGAAAATATTAAGAATCTGCCCTGTCCACGTGCCTGCTGTGACCTCCACACATCCTTGATGGAACAGCTAAAGGAGGTGACTTCTCAGTGGATTTGGCTCACTCATGAGAACTCAGAGATACTTATCTCAAGGCGAAAACTCCCTCCCTTTGGAGATCTGGCCAGTCCCTGGGGGGATGAAGTGTCCTTGAGGGGGTCACTAGGTCACATAGGTTGCTGGAATATAGTTTTCTTTGTTCTAACTTATATTTAAGGAGCCCCACTAGGAATAAGACTTTGGAGTCTCACCCATGGAGAAGATGCTCTGCCTGGGACTTCCCCAGTCGGGACCCTGGAAAGCTGCCCTGCGACCTCTGGCTACATGACTTCAGGTGTTGGCATTTCCCAGTTTGGTGATGTATTTTCTTGTCTTTCTCTCTCACCTTTCACTTTTGCCTTTGCTTTCATGTTATTACTAAAATAAATGCTGTCTTGTATGAAGAGAGCATCATTATTGTCATTATTGTCTATCAGATCTGACCCGACAAATTTAGCAGCTGCAAGCACAAATAACTCACATTATAAAAGCAAAGAGGTCAAGGGCAGTAGCTCAGTGGAAAAGCACCACTAGCTTCAATCCCCAGTCCCCCGCCCCCACACAAACCCCAGAAAGAGGAGGAGCTAAGTGGAGGAGGGGACAAAGTATGGTTACTACTGACAATCCAGCCACTTCACCTCTACTGCTGGTCCTCTGATCCATGCTGCTATCCTCTCTGGCCACCTGCATCCTAATGGAGCTCACCTTTGTCTCCTACAGCATACGTTCCTTGTCAGCCAGAGAACTGTGCTAAAATGCAGAACAGATTATCACTTCTGTGCTCAAAAACATCCATTCCATTCCTGGCTCACTGGAAGTAAAACAAAGCCCTCATAATGGCACATATGGTTTTATGTGACTTGTCCCTCGCAACGCTGTCCCCTCCCTGCTCTCCTCTCTTCCTCTCCTCAACATTCCCTCTTCTGAAGCAGCGTTGACTTCCTTCTGTAACTTGAAAGAGCCAGGCACGTTCCTGCCTCAGGGCCTTTGCACTTGTTCTTCCTCTGCTTTGAACTTTCTTTTCTCATTCATCACTATGCCTTGTACCCTCATGTCCTTCAGGATTCTGTATAAATGTCACCTTCTCCAACCACTTAAGATTGTAGTGTCTGCCTTCACTCTTACCTTGTTACCCTTCAACCTCCTTTTCTGATTTATACTCCTCTGTAGCAGATAACAAGGACTAAAGAAATAATTGTTAATAGATGAAATGCTGTGGTGTGATCAATGGAATAAACTTAGCAAAGTATCCATTGTATCTAGGCATCAGTAGAGATCACCATAAGAGCAATTTTCAAGGACTTGATTGACAAAGGAAAGTTTTCAAAGTGTTGAAATGAAAACAGCTGTGAGAAAAGAGAAATGGCCAGTGTGGACCACTATTTGTCACAGTTTGACTGTTCATCTGTGACTGGAAGGACAGAGCCATGTTGATTTCTAAAGAAGCATTTCTTATATATAAAGAGCTCAAAAAACTTAACACCAAAAAAACAAATAATCCAATCGATAAATGGGCTAAGGAGCTGAATAGAAACCTCTCAGAAGATGATGTACAATCAATAAACATATATATGAAGAAATGTTCAACGTCTCTAGCCATTAGAGAAATGCAAATCAAAACTACCCTCAGATTTCATTTCACCCCAGTCAGAA
>PVHX01015717.1:0-45634 GCA_004024805.1 Geosciurus inauris
GAAGACTAACTTCACTCAGGAATACTGAGAGTTTTGTTAATTGCTAAGGTGTAATTGAGCTCAAAATTGCTGAGACCTCCAGTTACCCTGACCCTTCCTGACATCAGCCACCTTAGGTACCATACCCTGACTCTTGTTGTCTTGTTAGCCACCCCTGCCAACCCTGGAGCCCCTAGTCTAGCTCACCTCAGCTCCTCTTCATGGAGAAGGAAGGGGACAATGTTGAGATCATTCCGAATCTATCAGCCCTCAGTTATCTTTTATATTCCTTAAACCTCCTGTCTGTGTCTTCCCAAAGTGATGTTCATGTTGTAACTCCAGCCAGGAAACATGGAAGCAGCCATGAAATCCATATGTTATGAAACTGTTCGCTGTTTAGAAATCAGGATAGTGGTTGTATTTGGGAGGAAAGGACATGAGGTGCAGATAACATTTTCTTTATTGATCAAGATGATGGTTATATAGTTGTGTTTACTTTGTGTAAGTTCATCGAGCTGACAATTTGGCCTTAAGACTCTTAGGAGATTTTCTTTTATTACGCAGTATCCAGTATGTCCTAGTGGTTGGGCAATGGCCTGTCAAAGAAATAGATTCTCCCCCAGAAACTCCACAGTAAACATAGCCTTGTTTTTTAAAAATTTATTTTATTTTATTGGTACTGGGGATTGAATCCTGGGGCACTTTATCAGTAAGCTACATCTCCAGTCCTTTTTATTTTTTATTTTAAGAAGGGATCTCACTAAGTTGCTTAGGGCCTCACTAAGTTGCTAAGGCTAGCCTTGAACTTGCAATCTTCCTGCCTCAGCCTCCTGAGTCAGAGGGATTACAGGCATGCACTACCATGTCTGGCAACTGACTGATTTTAGTTCTGACTTTCAGAACTAGAAGAAAATAAATTTGTGTTGTTTTAAGCTATGAAGTTTATGGTAATTTATTACAGCAACAATAGTTAAATAACACAGATTTGTTTCAGTGGAAACTAGGTGCCAGGCGGGCCCTGAGCAGGATTACATAGTCAGTGATCAAAAACCCTAGGATTCCAATTCAAGTTTGCCAGCATTCAGAGACCAGATTTTTTTGACTAACCTAGTTTTTTGTAATTGCAAATAAAATGTTATAGTCTGGTAAGTTTGGTACTATGAACTTTTTAATTTCTCTAAGGGTAATTCTAGAAGCCCAGTGCATGATCCCGGTTGCCATAGGTCATTGATATGGGTTAGGTCGTGAAGTTACACTGATCCTGTGCCCTTGCTTGGCTGCTTACAGTCTGCTACTTGATATATTTAGCTCCATGAGCAGCTTTATAGGCACTCAATGTATTCCAGTTAGCTAAGGAAAGAAGTTATCTTCCTTCATATTACTCCATTCATTCCTAACTAGGGATCAACTCCCAAATTAACCATGGCACATTCATTTTCCTTTGGAGATGAAATACATGAATTGTCACATGTCAGGAATGCTTCATGAGAAGGAAATTTTAAAGTGAGTTCTCATTTAGTAGGGGTAAGATAGGGCTGGGGCATAACTCAGTGATAAAAGGCTTGCCTACTATGCATGCATGAGGCCCTGGATTGCATCTCCATCTACACACACACAGATGTGCATACACACACACACACACACACACACACACACAATAAGATCATTTGCCTTTTTAAAACTTTGATGGTGAAAAAAGCTGGTTCTCTAGTCTAAAGGTGAATATTTACCTATTATGTCAATATTCACCATCAGTTTCTCTGTAGGTAAAGCCAGGATTGGGTTTGACAGAAAATCATTTAGGATTGGTGGCACTTGCTGTGAGAGGTAGCTTTAATGTAAGCAGGGCACAAAAACATTTTAAAATATCCAAATATTCAGAGATGTAATCTAGGTGCTTCAGAAATACCGTGTTTGGAGTAGCTGGGTTGATTGTTCCCTGCCTGAAAATGGTGATGGCCTACAGGACATCTCCATATTTATTTTGCCCTAATCCTTCATCTTCTACTCTATACAGTTCTAAGAGTGTATGTCAGTCATTTCCAAGTTGATACTGGGCCAAGATTCAAGATCATTAACAGCCACCATGTGGTCACAATCGTGACTACAAGATTCCTCCAGGAAATGCACAGTGATGAGGCCAGCCAGATCCGTGCATATCATTCAGGTTTGGTGCCAAAAATCCCATTTGGAGTTTCTAGACCTGGTGACTTGTGCTGGAATACACAGGGCTGAAATGTCCCTATGTTTTTTTTGTTTTTGTTTTGTTTTGGTCAAAAGCCTAACTAAGAGAATCTTCTCCAGATCTTTTCATTCTGGTGGGAAAAAAAAATTGGGAATTGGTATGATGGATTCTTCCCCCTGAGATCTAGAAGGTCTAATGCTGTACTGCAGGCCAGGCCTTTTTTTTTTTTGCAAGAATAAGTAGAGGGTGGTAGCTGGTGAGAAGAGGCAGAGGATGGAGCTAATTGCCAGTGGGAGAAAGGGCCTTACTCTCTTGCTAGTAAGGCAGCAGATAGGAAAGCCTTTCTTTCCTTTCCTTTCGTTTCTTTTTCTGTTTATTTTTTGGTACTGAGGATTGAACACAGGGGCATTTTACCATTGAGCTATATCCTCAGTCCTTTTTATTTTTATTTTGAGACAAAATCTCAAAATAAGTTGCTGAGGCTGACCTGGAACTTGTGATCCTCCTGCTTCAGCCTCCTGAATGACTGGGATTACAGGCATGTGCCACTGTACCCAGCCTGGGGCAATCACTTTAATGAGACAAATCGCAAAAAGACAGGAAAGTACACTGTACTGTCATGTACACCTAAAAAGAAGAAATTAAAAAAAAGAAGAAGAAGAAGAAAAAGAGAACGGTACCTCTAAGAAACCCAATTCAGCTAGAGAAGCCTAACGTTTTGCCTGTTAATTCATCACAGCACTTGGAGTTCTGTCCTTGGTCCCAACACTGTGGCTCACCAAGGCCCTCAGAATTTTACCTGACTTCTCTTTAGGGAAGAGAGCAGGGAGAACTGGAGCTTTGATCTGACCCCAGAGGCCAACAATGCGTCCCAGGGTTGGGTAATTCTTTGGCCATAACTGACCTCCATGCCTGCCTGGGTTATCAGTGCAGAGGTGAATCAGAAGCTGCTCCTCAGCTCCCACTGCCTGTGCTGCCTCATTCCTCCGACATTCCTCTTCAGTCGTGGGATGCAGGAGGCCTGCTGCTCTGCATTGTGATGGGCTGTGTCTGAGAGGCAGCTACCAGGGCTCGGGAGCCTGCCCTGCAGTACAGCTGCAAGCTGGAATCAATTAAGCAAGCAGCTATTAGGTTCCCACTCTCAGGCAGTGACCCACGTGGCTTCACACTGACTTTGTTACATATAAAATCCCCAGAGAATAATACCTTATCTAAACTTTCATTATATTTTGTAGTACAATGAATATAGATCGATAATAAATTTTGTTCTAATATAGCATTAGTTTCAGAAGAATTTTCCCCTTTTCTTTTTTCTCTATCAATAAATCAAATTATAACTCTATAAAAATAAAAATTTTTCTATTTAAGAACGCTGTGAAGAGAACAATGGCTTCCTTTTAAGTATTAACATTTTAGCTTCTATTTAAAAATAAGCTCTGGGGACTTTATACAATAAAGAATTGAATATATTTATATATATTTATATATACTGGGATATTTTGAAAAATTAACCTTTTCTCCATGGAAATGGGATTAGACTATATGTTATTAAATTAAAATAATTTAGTTTTTTATTCCTTTTTTTTTGAAATTAGGAAGTGCATCACACATATAGATAAGAATAAAAAATAAAGTAAATGAAAATTCACTATATATCTACCCAAAGCTTCATAAAAAATATTATGCTGTATAGTCTTAAGTGATTTCTGAAGAGATGATATAGGTATAACAGGCCACCTCCCCCACCCATCCCATTGCCCTCTCTTACTCTTGGAGGTTAACTACTGTCATGAATTCAGTGTTCATTATGGTTTGCATATTTTTACTATGTGTACATAGAAACTTATAGTCTTATTTTGCAGAATTCCATCTCCAATATCCTTCTCCAACTTGATTTTAAAACTCAGAATTTCAGACAGGATTTTTAAACTGTGGAGCTTGGGGTGAAGATAGCGCTAGATAAACCCCAAGACTTTAACTGGTATGCAAAGCCGTCAGGTATTACATGAACTCCTAAAATTATAGATGCATGCCCATTTCTTTTTTCTTAGAAAAAAGGGCCATAGGTTGTATGAAATCATCAACTCCATCTTTGACCCTGAAAGGTAAAGAAGCACTAGATGTAATCAGCTTTCTTCAAAATGTTGAGATTCCATTAAGGTACAAAGTTGCTTTTTAAAAATCATTATGTATGATTTATTTCTTTATTTTATTCTATATGTTCTTCAATTTTTTCCTCTGTATATATTTATTCAATTTCAAGTAACAAAACTGATGAAGTCTTATGTTTTATCTATTTGTTGGGGGAGGGGTACTAGGGATTGAACCCAGGGTTACTTTACCACTGAGCCACATACCCAACCCTTTTTATTTTTACTTTGAGTGGGTCTCTCTGAATTGCTTAGGGTCTCACTAACTTGCTGAGGCTGGTCTTGAACTTGCAATCCTTCTGCCTCAGCATCCCCAATGGGATTACTGGTGTGTGCCACTACACCCAGCAAAGTTCTATATTTTAATGTATTTTATATACATCTATATAACATTCTGCAATACGAAATACAATTTACAGAAATTTCTCTCTAGTAGACCTAAGGAAACACTATGTTATTCTAGATGCAGCATTGTTAAAAAAAATGATGATTCTAATAATATTAGAAGGCTGATTTCTTTTGGAGAGGGGAACCTTCAGCAATGCACGTTTTGAAGGCTGGAAATGACTTAATAAAACTGCAGATGCCCTTCTAACCGCTAGAGGGCACTAGCACAACTAAAAATAAAGAAGACATCTTTTTGTAGTAAAATATAAATACCAGAGGAGTTGCTTGCAAGATCTTCAGATATTTATTTATTTCTGTTTACAGATTTTCACATCAGGCTCCTAATATATTTTAAAACTTTCATGTTCAGACTCTTAACGTTATAAATCTCATAAAACAAATGTGAAGCAGCCTGGAGGGGAGAACTTAAATAAATGAAGTGTGTAGGCTACAGCTGGATTCTGGCTACTTATCTAGTCATTGAGTTTTCAAGACATCAATTGCTGGTCAATTAATTGATATCTTTATTAATAAAGAAACATGGTTTAGGAATTTACATAGAAAAAGAAGTATTTCCATTTAAGTCTTTACTAAAAATGGTTTGGCATTGCTTGGGCAATCACTGTCTTTGGGAATGTTCCATATCTTTCTTCCTTTTGCCAGTTAAGAAGTAAATGGTAGGCATTCTGCATCCTGTAGCCTGTGCTGCTGGGACTCTGGTAGAAGCAGTTATTTCCCTGGGACTTTGCCTATCACCCTTTAGCTTTTCTATGTCTACCGAGAACACAAAGGTAGGAAGGATAAATTTTCCTTCTCCTGAGAACTACTCCAGGGTTTTTTATGTGCTAATTGCCAATTTCCAATTAAGAACTAAGAAAAGCCATTGTAATCCGGCATTTTAACACTAGCACATTGAAATAACTCATATTTGTAAAGCACTTTGCAGTTTACAAGGAGTATTTACCTATAAACCTCATAATAATTCTTTGAGATAAGAAACTGATATATGGTTATTCCTAACAGGTGGATTAGAAATCAAAAACTTCCAGAGCATTCCATGCTATAGACTATTGATAACAGTGGTTGTCCCTAGATCATGTTGTTAATAAATGGTGGAATAGTGATCTCCCTGCAGGTTTCCTTATTTCTAGTCTACTCAGATTTTTGTACTTATTTTCCCATTCTTTTCCTACTTACTTGAAATAGATTTCTTTTTAATGTAGTAGGGGAAGCAAAGGGGGAGATCCATTTCTTGCTCATCATAAAGGGACACATCTGATACCTCTCAGTTAAAAGACAGGTTAACAAGGGAAGAGCATTTAAAGGGACATACCATAAAGGGACACATCTGATACCTCTCAGTTAAAAGACAGGTTAACAAGGGAAATGTATTTAATCAGTTATACGGGACACAGGAGGCTTCAGATTGAAGATCCGGAGTCTTAGGGTGAGCTATCTGTTTATTTAAGGCCTCCCTTTCAGGCCTGCTTCACGAGACTGATAATATTAAAAGAGCTTGAACATGAAAGTTTAAGGTTCAGTGAAACAAGAACAGCTGTGTAGAAATGTGATTGGAGGGGAAGGCTGTGATGTAATACTGACAGCTGCGTGGGGAAACCCTGTGAGGCCTGTTCGTACAGATTCTTCTTTGCTCTCTGGGGCAGGATCCCTTCTGAAGTGGGGGTCTTATGATCTACCAAACAAAGTGGGTCCAAGAATTTCTTTATGGCTCCCCTCTAAGACAGAATGGCTCAGAAAGATTATTATATTTAGGCTTTATGGCTTGCTGTGGGGAAAGGAGGTTGTAGCATTTACGGCCCACCTTGGGCAAGATCCCCATCCATGTGGTGTTTACATTTTAGAGGAGGTGGGATGCATAATAGTGAAGAAGCAAATTATGTCATGGGGTCGAAGTAAACCGTGTGTGCGGTGTTAGCAAAAAAGTGAAGCAGAGCAGTGAGCTTGGGGTCAGGGCAGAGGTGCTGCTCTATCAGGTTGTCCTTCCTGAGAAGGGATGAGGGGTTAGCTCCAGCAACGTTCAGGAGAAGGATCAGGGAGCCACTACAGAACTGGTCCTCAGGCCACAGGGTACCTGGTGCATTGAGGAGGAGGCTGATACAGGTGTAGTAATAAGGGGAAAATATGAGGGGGACCAGGTCAGAGAGCTGTGCTATGGAGGCAGCCCATGCCACAATAAGGACTTTGGCTATTACCTTGAGTGAAACAGATGGCCATGGAGCAGAAGACCATGATCAGAGCAAAAGACCATGATCAGAGCAAATTTTTTTCTTTTCTTCCTTTCTTTTCTTTTGTTTTTCTTTTTTGGTATTGGGGATTGAACCTACGGTTGCTTTACCACTGACCCAATCCTTAGCCCTTTTTATTTAGAGACAGGGTCTTGCTAAGTTGCTTAGGACCTCACTAAATTGCTGAGGTTAGCTTTGAACTTGTGTTCCTCTTGCCTCAGCCTCTTGAGTCACTGCGATTACAGGTGCATGCCATAGAACAAATATTTTAACAGGATCACTCTAATTGGCACGCAGGGATAACACTGTATGTGAGTGGGGGAAGAGGTAAAATGTAAAAGACAAATAGTTGATCATGATAGCAATCTAGATGAAAAGTAACAGTGAGCCAGCCTGATTTTATTTATTTATTTGCAGCACTGGGGTTGGAACCCAGGGCCTCATGCATGCTGGGCAAGCACTCTACCAGGGAGCTACATCCCCAACACAACCTGATTTCTTGATGGATTGAATTTGCTGTGTGAGAGAAGAGGTAAGCATATCTCACAGGGTATGGGCTTGAGCTCCTGGGAAAGTGGGGTTATCCTCCAATGGGGGGCTTAAGGCTGTGAATGGAGCAGAGAGGTGGGTTCAAGGGGGCAGGCTGGAAGTTCAGATTTGAGTAGAGAAATTGATTTGGTGGTGAGGTGTGAGTTTGGAGTCCAGGAGAGAAGCTGGGTGAGTCATCTGTGCTGTGGGTGTGCAGCCGGACATCATAGAGTACTGTGCCTCCTTGCTGCTCTGAGTTAAGAGGACAGCTAAAGAGGAGGACCTAGTACAAGGAGAAGCCATGCATGCTAGGCAAGCACTCTACCAGAAAAGAAGGGGCAGCAAGATAACAAGAAGGAAGTTTACAGTCCTGGGAAGAAAGACAGGGTGGAAGCTGCCCACTGGGCTCCATCCACAAAAACTGCAACCCCTGTGCATTTGCCTACCCAGAAGCATCGAATGGCCTTGCATTGTGGAAATTTTCCTCTGAAATTAAACTGAGTCAGGTGTGGTGGTGCATGCCTGTAGTCCCAGTGGCTCAAAAGGCTAAGGCAGGAGAATCATGAGTTCAAAGCCAGCCTCAGCAGCTGCGAGGTGCTAAGCAACTCAGTGAGACCCTGTCTCTAAATAAAATATAAAAAAGGGCTGGGGCTGTGGCTCAGTGGTTAAGTGCTTCTGCGTTCAATCCCTAGTAACCCCATTGCCCCCCTCCAAAAAAAGAAAACTGAGGTATGTGCGTGGGGGATTTATTTTATTCATACCATCCCCCGCATCAGTTACAAACGTGCTTTGTTTTAAAAAATCTTACTTTCAGCCGAGCACAGTGGTGTGCACCTGCAATCCCAGTGGTTTGGGCAGCTGAGGCAGAAGAGTTCCAAGTTCAAAGCCAGCCTCAGCAATTTAGCAAGACCCTTTCACAAAATAAAAGACAAAAAGAGCTGGAGATGTAGTTCAATGATGAAGTGCCCCTGAGTTCAATCCCCAGCACACACACACTCACATAAAATTGATACATTTAATTGATACATTTAATTGATACATTTTAGTATCAAATTTTGCCATCTAAGAATAAGAGAATAAAATTATTTGTTGAAATAATTGAAACCATCAGGTCTTATTTCTGCACTTGGTAGAATTTTATTCTTAGGCATGTATGATTTGATTATTTCAATAATCTCTGAGATTGAAAGAGCTTGCATTATCTCATGAGTGCAAAAACTGAAGCTTAGAGAAATTAGTGTAATTACTTTCTTGATGTATTCAGCATTAAAGATTTCTTCAAAGTATATACTTAAAAAATGTGCATCTGGGACTAAACTTTGAGGCATACCATATCAGCATGAAGGCTATCAATTTTATCTGAGTTTTTCTTATAAGGGTACTTTATAAAGACATATATTAAAGAACATTTATTCTTACCATTCTGGAAGAACCTTAGAGAATTTTCACCCAGACAATACATGTAGTCCTTTTATATTTAAAATTCATAAGAAGGTGGATATAAAAGAAATAGGGAAATCTTTTTTTATAAGGCAGCTTTATAAGACTTACCAAAATCTTAAAACTTTTGAATGTCCAGCTTTATTCTAGCAAATCTATAACCAGAAATTAAACTGACAAGATAATTAGAGATAAGAGGAAAGGGTTAGGTGGGGGTATATTTATTATGCAAAAAAAAATAAATTGAAGATAGCCTAAATAAATGTTGTATCAAGACACTGGGGTGCTACACAGCTGTAAGAAAGAATGCAGTGTAACATCAGTGACACGGAAGACACCCACTTCATGGTGTAAATGGGGAAGAAAGCAGGTAGTTAAGCCGCGTGTATGACATCACCCTGATTTTATTACAAATTATATCTATATACTGAAGAAAACCCTGGAAGTCAGCAAATTTTTTTCCATAAGGTTAGATAGCAAATACATTAGGCTTTGTGGACCATGTGTTCCCTGTTGCAATTACTCAGCCTGGTTCTTGTAGTGCAAAAGCAGTAATCCACAGTATGTAAGTGAGTGGGCATGGCTAAATTCAGCCCTTGGGCTGTACTTTGACGGTCTGTGGCCTACATAGTTTGCTGTCCCCTTGTCTGGGATTGCATACTATGATTGCCTCCAGTAGCTTTAATTCTATATTTACTTTTCCTTTTTTATGCTTTTCTACAAGGTCATAGATCACTGTTGCCAACAGAAATATTAGATGTGATGAAATTATGACAAAGCATTTAATTACACTTCATTTTTATATTATAATTTTACATGATCAGTTATTTTTGGTAATTCAATCAGAATAGCCTTAGGTCATAAATATTGTAAAACGTATCAGAAAAAATAATAATAAAGGTAACCCTTGCTTCCTTGAATACAGGGCATAGTCTCTTTTTTAAAACATTTTTAATTGACACATAGTATAGTATTTATGGAGTACAGTGCCACATTTCAATATATTTATACAATGTGTGATATCAGACCAGGGTAGATGACGTATTACCTCAGACATTTATCCTTTCTTTGTGTCAGGAGCTTTCAATAATCTCTCTACTAGCTGCTTCAGAGTACTCAACTAATATTGTCAGCCAAGTTATCCTATTGTGCTGTGGAATATTAGAAGCAACCCCTCCTAACCACCTGCACCATGTGCTTGTTAACCATCCTCTCTCCATCCCTCTCACCCATACCCTTCCCAGGCTTTGGTAGGCCCATTCTATTCTCTACTTCTTTGAGATCAACATTTTAATTTCACAGATAAGTGAGAACACACAGTCTTTGTTATCCCATGCCTAACTTCTTTCACTTAACATAATGTTTTCCAGTTCCATCCATGTTGCTACAAAGGACAGTTTCCTTCTTTTTATGGCTAAACAGTGCTCCGTGTGGCTCATTTTTCTGTATCTCTTCATCTGTCAATGGACACCTAGGTTGATTTCTTACCTTGGCTATAGTAAATAGTGCTGCAATAAATGTGCATGGGCTGTTGTTGCTTCTGTGTACTGATTTAAATTTCTTTGGCTATATATACCCAGGAGAGGAATTGCTGGATCCCATGGCAGTTCCATTTTTGGGGAGGAACCTCTGTACTCTTTTCCATAGTGGCTGTATGGATTGACCTCACTATCACCAGTATATGAGAGGCTCCCTTTCTCCACATCCTCCTCAGCATCTCTTCTGGGAATATTCTCTTCTAGCCCACCTCTGTGATGTTTTACACTCTGGACAAGCTTCCCTGTGACCCAAAATATTTCTTATGCAATGTGTGCACAAAAAAATAGATTATTTGAACATTGGCTTATGAAAAAACATAATTAGGAATTGGTTGGTAAGACAAATAGACATTATATTTCCAAGAGTTTTCCCCCAAAATCTGAATTTTTGGAGTGTCTACAGTATTCTTCACTTTGTTGGAAGAGACAACAAGGTCAGTTGATTGTATAACTCCAAAGTCTGCGGGAGTTCTCAGGTCTTCTAGGCTTGTGGGGTCCATTCATTGGAATACTGATACAGCATTGGTGGAGAAGGGGTTGGGAAGAGAACCCTGAGTTGTAACATTTACCAATTTCTGTGGTATTAATATTCTCAACCATAGGCCACTCCAAGCTACCACTAGAGCTTGCAAAATTCCTGAATATTTAAATTGGCTCTTGTGAGCCAATATAACCCAGCTCCAGCATAGCACTGAGTTCAAATAAAATAGGCAGAGCTCCTACTGTATTTTCTATAGACACTCTAAGTCCTATTCATCCCTTGTCCCCAACTTTTCTAGGAAAAGTGCTTACATCCTCCTGGCAGATCACAACTGCCACCTGCTTTTCCAAAATTGCCCTGTTCTTAACAGTCCCCCATGACTGCCGCCAGGATGCAGCTGTATGCTGCATGTGAGTGTGGGCCCGGCCCCTCTTCCTTCCTTCTGAGGGTCACTGTGGGTGACCAACTTTTCCTTGCCTTCACTGCTATTCCATCAACAGGTCTTACCTTGCAGCAGGTCTGAAGCACAGACCATACTGCTGGGTGTCTCCTCACCAGCCCCTCCTCACCCTGCGTTTTCGCTCCTGGATGGTTATTGAGGTTGTCTTACACTTGACACTCCTGCTCATTCCCACGCAGCAGCTGGAGTCACTTAAAAAACTAAAATGTAGCCAGGTGCGGTGGCGCAAGCCTGTAATCCCAGCACTTAAGGAGGCTGAGACAGGAGAATCGCGAGTTCAAAGCCAGCCTCAGCAACAGCGAGGTGCTAAGCAACTCAGTGAGACCCTGTCTCTGCATATAACACAAAATAGGGCTGAGGATGTGGCTCAGTGGTCAAGTGCCCCTGAGTTCAATCCCCAGTACCAAAAAATAAAAATAAATAAATAAATAAATAACTAAAATGTAATATCTACATGTGCCATACACTGAAAAGGAGGAATTATTTGAACATAGACAAAACTTTATTCTACAAAGTTGTTCAAATGTCAGTATTTTAAAAACTTTATTTAGAGGCAGAGTTTCCCTGGCATACAGATTGGCTTTGAACTTGTGATTTCTTCTGCCTCAGTTTCCTGAGTAGCTGGGATTATAGGCATGTGCCACCATCACTTTCATTATTGGTTTAATAATTTTTTTTTTTTTTTTTTTTTTGGTGCTGGGGATGAAACCCAAGGCCTTGCACGTGCTAGGCAAGTGCTCTACTGCTGAGCCACACCCCTTGCCCGTAAAATTCAATTTTGTGGTGCAACCACTAAGTCTCAAGCAACAGAAGTAAGGCTTGAGGTGCATTTGTTTGACTTGAGGAGTTTATTCTCTTAACAGTCAGATAAGGCTTTGTGTTACAGCAGTGATCTGAGTACCAAGAAGAAATCAGATTTCATTGACCTGACCTAGCGTTGGTCTTTAAATGTTCCTGGACAGCTCTGGTGGGATGCACTACAGGAAGTGGGATGAGGAGAACAGTTCTGCTTTTGAGACAACCATGGATGTCTTTAGGGGAACTTGAGGGTAGGTTAGGTAGGGGAGTGATGGATGGCTTCCAGAAAACCATGCCCCTCACTCAGGAGCAGAAGCGGGGTTTCTTCTCTGACTTGAATTACCCTTCAGCCTCAACTAGACCATTGAGGGCTGGCCTTACAATCCTGGGGTGACACTGGAGAAGTGAAGTGTGACAAGCTTCCATTTGCATGTATGGGGAGTGCAGAACCCCATTCTGGGAGGGGTTGCCTAGTTACAGGGCCAGGAACAGCTTCTGTCTGAGGCCAATTAAGGTCTTTCATCACACAGTTCAGGAGATTTCATGAGCTTCTGTCTCCCCTACGTCAAGCTGCTCCTCTGCCTAAGTTTCCATTTGCATTTACTGTTAGCCAGCTATGGAATCATGAGCATCGTTTAAATATAATCTAACTCTCACAATAAGACTACAGGGCATTGAGCTGTGCTCTTTGTATTTCAATTTTATTATTGAGGAAGAAGGGGCTTATTGACAATATTTTTTCCTGACAATAACTCATTAGGTGCTGTCAACAGCAAAAATTTAATGGACTCTAGCTATGCGAGCCATATGCGTTATTCCTTTCTTTCTTACCCTCAGGGCCATTTGGAATGAAAGATTCTCCGGAAATGGACAGCATATTGTCAAGTTTGAAAGCATATGGGGCTGAACAGGATTCTAGTGAAGGCTCATGGTCTTATAATTCAATATTTATAAGCAATTGAAGTTCACAAAGTCTATAAAAACTTGCCACAGCTGTGAATCAAATTAGTGCCTTGACCTACCCAATTAGATAAAGAAAGCATCGATATCATAATTAGGCAGCCAATTCTCTTGTGAGAATTAATGCAAATAGTGATTGTACTTTAAAATCAAACAAACACTATTTTCAGGCAGAAAGAGACTTATGCTAAAAGATGCAACCTTCTGGGCAAGAGAGTAACTTCATATTTGATTGGTGAACTGACCAGGGGAATTGTTTTTTTGATATCTCAGCAAAACTTTCCATTTGATCCCAAGCAGTTTTGCTCTCCTTTTTCCAAGGATTGACTGACTGACTGCACATGCAAAGTCATTGCTTTGTCAGTTTAGGTTGATGAGCAGAGAACTTCAAGCCTTCCAGCAGGCTACTGCTGAATTATTTAGAAATTTCCAACCACACCCCATTGAAAGTGTGAGTAACAGTCATCCACCTGCCGAGGTCCTTCATTCTTGTCAAGGAGGGAAACATGTTTCAGAGGTAGGGAGGATGCTTCTGATGTGGTGGGAACATAAGTTGTACAAGTGGTCACTTCCTGTCTCCAGTTTCCTGTTTCCATGATTTCCTTTCTCCTTCCTGTATTCATTGGTCAGAGTTTCCAACTGTGGAACCCAAGGATATTTTAGAATCTTCTCCAGATGGAAGGAAGGTAGCAGTCAAAATTCTTTTGTCCTTTAAGCAGCAGTCAAAAGGGGACTTCTTTAAAATTTCTAAAAGTAAGTGAATTACAAAAAATGTTTCACTATGAAAAAATAGCAGGGCTAGGGTAGAAGTGTTATTGCAGTCAGTGTTCATGCTATTTATTTTATGTCTATTCATGTCTATAGCTCCAAAATAATTGATTTGATTATTTTGATCCTCTTCAGGTAGAATGGTAGGATATTTTACTGGTAGCATGTGGCACAAAGTCTAGACATTTTGATTATTTTTCCTTGGGAGGATTTAAGAATCACTCGATGCCATTTTTTTCCCCCAGAGTATACCTGATACTCTACAAACAACTTAAAAGACGCACAAAAAATTTCAAGATATTTGGATAGCAAGTGTAAAATATGCTATCAGTATGTTAGATAAATCTCTACCAGAGAGGGTCTGAGAATACAACACATCTTATGGAGACTCTATGAATATTATCTAAAGATGATTCCAGAAGTGAGCTATAGAATTCGAATGTTACCTTTATCCTTTTAGACTTGATGTACTCCTTTGAGCATGCAGGAAGGCCAAAGACAAATCACTTGCTTCCTTTTCTTCCTTTTTATAGGAAACTTCCTTGTTTCAGGATGTCAACTTTGAGCATTAACACTTTTGCAATTTGAACCTGTCCCTAAGTCATGCTAACCCAGGTATCATTCAGATTATTGGCTACACCTTGTTTCTATTTCCTGGTCAGAGTCCAATTCTAATATTAAATTAAAATGTGTACATTAGCCAGGTGCAGTGGCACACACCTGTAATCCCAGCACTTTGAGAGGATGAGACAGGAGAATTGCAAGTTCAAAGCCAGCCTCAGCAATGGCAAGATGCTAAGCAACTCAGTGAGACCCTGTCTCTTAATAAAATGCAAAATAGGGCTGGGGATGTAGCTCAGTGGTAAAGTACCCCTGAGTTCAATCTCCAGTACCAAAAAAAAAAAAATGTGTACATTTCATAAAGATCAGAGAGGGCAAGCAACCCATTCTCATGTTCCATAGTCAGCTTCAAAACCATTAGATTTCTGCCAATGAAGCAATAACACATTTTTTTCTTTGAGCTTTTCTGATTGATAGTCGAACATTTCATAACAGCGTGAATTTATTCAATAGCACACTATTGTCATTGTTACTCACCTTTATGCTTTACTTATATTTTTAAAATAAAATTTGTAGAAATTCATTAGTCATTAAATTGAATGTTTTATACAAGTCAAACTGTAGTGCATTAGCGTTCAGATAATATATTCCATTTCCCCCACAAATCCATTTTCCCTCCCTCCTTCCCTTTCTTCCTTTCTGTCTTCACTCCCATGTATTTGCTTAATATCTACAGTGTTTTATTCAAACTTGAATACAACATCCCTTGTCCCCAAGGAGCTCATCGCTGAGTGTAGGAGCTGAAAATGTAATCTGTTTTATGACTCATGAACTTTCCTTGGCAGAGACCTGTTACCTATTGTTCATTTGTACAGTTTTTTTTCCTCCATTGTTTTTGCTATTTTGAAAGCTATTTTTGTGATTTATTTGATGTTAATTGCTTCAATCACCGCTTTAAAAGATACAATTATGTGTGTTTTCTTTCGGTCCCTTAGCAACTTCCCAGTTCTTTTAGACCCCACAAAGATAATTTGGAGGGCAGTGAATTCATTAACAAATTCCCTGCATAGCTTAGGATTCTTGTCAGATCTGCCAGTGTGTATGGGGCACCCTCAAAATGAGCATTTTCCTTAACCTACTTACAAAACAAAAACAAACAAGAACTCCAGTTCTTTTAAGATCTCTTTTGCCTTGAAAGGATCCATTCTTGCTTTCTTTTATATGAAAAAATTTTGTTGTTGTTTTTTTCTCAGCCACCTTAGACCATAATTGCCTCAGAATTTACACACATCACAGTTCTTCAAGAGAAATGTAACATTTGAAAAGCTCATTTTTTCCCTAAAGGTGACTGAATTGACATTAGTTTTCTGATATTTTCCACTTGTTAAGAGTGACAATTCTTACACTAGGAATAATTGATACTCAAAAGTCCTATTGAGGTCACCTTTGCTTTGTATTTGTCTAGAAATTAGATTTCTCACAGGAGTTTTATTGTTGAACTTCACATGCCTGTGTTTTCAGGACACACTGAAATATTAATCCCTTGAATACCTAAGTCTGTTTTTCAAATCCACAAATATTAAGGCTCAATATTATCAAATATTTACCGTTAGGTTTCAAAAAACATTCCTTTCTTTTATTATACATCATAGGAAATGATTGTTTACTTTGTATTTCTTTAGCTGTCTTAGTTACTGATATTTTGGGTTTTTAAAAGCTTTATTTTGAAATCATTTCAGTCTTAATGAAAATTTACACTTAATACAATAAGCTCTCTGTTTTTAACCTAGATTTACTGTTTGTTAACATTTATTATTTTCTTGTGTCTCTTTCCCCTCTCTGTGATTTTACATGAATCATGTGTGTATGATAGATGGTAGATGATATTCAAATAGATGATAGACAGATGATATTTAAATAGAACATCCATTTTTTTTTCCTCTGAATCTTTTGGAGGTTGCAGGCATGATGTTCTTAAATACCTTATTTTGCATTTCTTAAGAATAAGGACTTTCTCGTACATAGCCATGATAAATCAGGAACTCTTTAACATGAATCCCGTATGATTAAGCCGCAGAGCAGTTTCAACTGTTGCAATTTCACTAATTGTCTCAACAATATTCTGTATCAATTTTTCTCCCAGTTAAGGATCTAATCCAGGGACACACATTCTATTTAGTTGCTGTATTTCTTTAGTCTTCTTCAGTCTGAAATAGCATTTTAGCTTTTCTTTGTCTAAAGTGGCACTTATACTTTTGAAGGACATTGATTAGTTACTTTGTAGGCTGACACTCTATTTGGATTAGTGGGAGATCTCCTTGTGGCTATATGTATGTATTTTAGGGAAGATCACAGAGGGGTGTTTCAACTTCCTTGGTAGCTACATTGTACCAGGGTACTCCTTTGTAGTTTATTTCACTCTGTGATAATACATACGGAGATACTTTGAGATTATGTAGATATCCTTTTATTCATGAAAACTTTATCTACAAGCTTTAGCATCCACTGATGATTCTTGCCAGAAATAATTATTAATACACTGATCAGTAAAAAGGTGATTTTTTTCTATATCCTTTATTCCTTCTACATTATAATGTGAGGAAGTTTCCTCCTCTTCCTTATTCACTCATTCATTTACTTATATAAGCACATATTCTTTATTTTAATTATTTTAGTGATATGTTGTTGCTGTCATTGTTTAAATTGAGGCTTGAATTGTTCTAGATTTGGTTAGTGGGAGCTCCTCTCTGATTTGTTTTGATATTCTTATTTGCTTTTTTTGAGTGATACATGAGAATTGTCTTTGTTTATATTCATTTAGTAGCTGAATCACTGTTAGTCAGTTTTTTATCACTATGACAAAATACCTGACATACTTAAACTACAAAAAGAAAATGTTTCAATCACCAAGGTACTATTTTAATTCAATAATGAAACAGTGATGTAAAAGTACAATTTTCCAACAGTTTAAAGCATGATACATATAATAATATGGTTAGTGTGTTAAATAACTCATTAATGACGGGAGCAGTAATAGGAATCTGCTTGAAAAGAGCTTTAGAGTGTGTTTATAGCCAATAAAAGACAGAATGCTAAAATAAAATTGCACAGTTACATGTGAAAGTGGTTAATCTGCTACATAGCAACAAATTTGTAACCATGTGTATGATCTTTCCTGTGAGCCAACATCTGTAATTTAACACCCTACTTCACTGAGTCCTGGCAGTGTGTTTTATAAAAGAGTAAATCAAACAAAGTTACAAAGGTATACTTTCTAGAGATTTAAGAAATCCTTGGACAGGTCTGCTGCCCAATGCTTCATATTACATTGCAAAGGCAGAGAGTAGCTTTTGCCTTATTCCAAATTTTTGATAAATTTTCTTATTACTTCAAAGTTGTATTTCTCCTAAAATGCCAAGTCAGAACTTTGGATTCTATTATTCAGTTTTAATAGAAAACCCAAAACTTCATTGGGTCTTTTGTGGTTCTTCCTAAATCTCTCTTACTGTAACATAAACTTATCTCACTTGTGAAATTAGACTTTGTCTCCTGTAATGATCTTTCCTGAATGGAAGTCTGTTATTCAGAAGACTTTCCACCTCCTCATCTTTGAAATAATTAATTCTTTATGTCTTCTGGTATCCGTTGTCTTCTTACCTTTCAGTCTTATTTGCTTTATTTTCCCTCACAGTTCTTAAAACTGCAAAAATCCCAAATATGATACTGTATTCTGACGAGTTTAACAAAAACACATGTACTTAGCAGCTATACAATTCCAACCTACTCATCCCTGAAAATGTTTTACAGAATAGCACCTTAGGATTATTATTTTTATAACCAGTAAATTAAAATGTGGTATATCATAAATTGCCAAATTTCTAATTTTCCTTATTTGGCTCGCTCATTAATTCATTTATGTAGCCCTGCATTCATTTACCTATTGAATTCATTATTGTTATCAAGCATATATAACATGAAGTTTAATCTTAACTATTTCTAAGTGTATGGTGCAGCAATGTTACTCATTCACACTGTTGTACGACTATCTTCAGAAATTTTCATATTGCAAAACTGAAACCCTAAACCCAATAAACAACTGTGGATTTCATCCTTCATTAGGACCTGGAAACCACCACTGTACTTTCTGTTTCCATGAATTTGACTACTTTATGTTCTTAGATAAGTGGGATCATACAGTGTTTGACTTTTACAACTGATGTATTTCACTTACCATACTCCTTCAGTTCATTCATGCATTGACCTGTGTCATAATTTCCTTTTTCATGACTATATAATGTTCTACTGCATCTATGTGCCACATTCAGCTCTCAGTGGACACTTGAGTTGCTTCCACTTCTTGGCTGTTGTGAATAGTGCTGCTATGAACATTAATTTGCAAATGTTTTCTTGAGATACTGCTTTCTATTCTTTTGGATATGTACCTTGAAGGGAAATTGCTGAATCTTACGGTAATTCTATTTGTAATGTTTTGAGGAACTGCTTTGCTGTTTTCCACAGCAACTTTACATTTTATATTCCCACTAACAATGCCAAGAATCCCAATTTCTCCATATCTCCATCCATACTTGCTATTTTCTGCTTTTGATTTGTTTGTTTGTTTAGCTGCCATCACAAGGAAGATATTACATTTTGTTGGTGGTGTATTTGTTGGTATTTGCAGTGGGGGCAGGGGGGGATTGAACTCAGGGGTGCCTTCCATTGAGCCAGGGGTGCTCTTCCATCCCCAGCCCTTTTGTTTTATTTATTTTTTTTATTTCGAGACAGGGTCTTGCTAAGGTGCTTAGAGCCTAAGTAACTGAGGCTGTCTTTGAACTTGTGATCCTCCTGCCCCAGCCTCCCGAGCTGCTGGGATGACAGGCATGAACCTAGCAAGCACATTATGGTTTTGATTTGCATGTCCCTGTGACTGGTCATGTTGAGTATCTTGCTTGTTGGCTATCTCTGTATCGTCTTGTTGATCCATTCATTTTAAACCATCCATGGAGAACCTTTGAAAGTCCCAGGCCTTAAGTTAAATTACTAGAGAAGCGAAGATGAATAGAGGAAGTTTCTTGAGCTTAAGAAGTTCATAGTCACTTAGGAAACCAACCTGTAAACAAATGGCTCAAAGTGGTAAGTGCCTTGAGTGAGGTATGCAAATGCTTCCTGGGCATTCACCTTACTTTGTATCTTTAGTATTTTAGTTCTTGGTATTCACTTCTAAGTATACTGTTGATTACTTACACATTATTCTTTCAGAGATAATTTAAAAGTCCGCCCCTTCAGCTGCTTACACCTACCTTTTATTATTCATTAGTGATTGCCATTGAATGAAATCGGTCTTTGAAACATTTCAGTCATTACACAACCGTCTGTGTCCTATCATAACCCCAAGACCTGACATATTGCCTCACTGCCAATACATATTTCCTTTATAGGAATATCTTACCTTTGCAATTAATTTAGGTTAACACTGTGACCCTCAATGATTGTCTGTTCTTCCACCAGTGTAAATGTAGCTCAAACACCGTACTGTATCTCCCCTGGTCCTTTCTGCCTCTTTGACACAGTTAAGATGAGTCAAGAGAAGGAGGAACATAGAGGGATGTGAAAGAATATTTGTCATCAGTCTGTGACTAGTTGAGCCAGGGTCCTGCCTAGACTTGATAATGGTCACAGATTAAAATAAAACATTCCTTTAAAATTTTAAGTTTATCTTGAGCTGGTCATGGTCTTATTATTTTATTTTTATTTTTTGGTACTAGGGATTTAACCCAGGGGTGCTTTACCACTGAGCTGCATCCCCAGCTCTGTTTAGTTTTTATTTTGAGATAGGGTCTCACTAAATTGCTAAGAGCCTTGCTCAGTTTCTCAGGTTGGCCTCAAACTTGTGATCCTCTTGCCTCCTGAGTCACTGGGTTTCCAGGAGTATGGCACTCTCTCTGTCCTGGCCATGGTTTTAAAGGGTTGGCAATCAAAGTACTTGGTCCAAATCACAAACCTAATAACTGTGCAACAATAATAACAGTTCATTAATTTTTTTCCTAGAAGGTTAAAATAGTGGTAGAATCAGACTCTTGTCAAACATAAACTAACAAGAATACAGACATATCTCTTCTTGAAAGAAAAATATCAGTGATTTCTACCAGGCTCATATTTAGCCACTGATCACTAATTAACCTCCTTTTTCCTTAAAAGTCTCCATTGCTGCTGTCTCCTTAAAAGTCTCCATTGCTGCTGTCTCCTAGAACAGATAGAAACAGGGCCACATCTACTCAGATAAATAAAATGATTCTAGTTACAGCCCATCATTCTAATTCTACCCTGAGATGGTACCTTTTGAGGATAAGAATATGATCCAGTTTAAGTATTTTGTTAAAACTGGAAAAGAATAGATAAGAAAAGCCACTCATTTTTTTACTACTGGCAGTTGAATAGACTTACACACTAGAGTCTAAAAATTATGACTTAAAATGTCTACTTGGCATAATATAAGAATTTGATGTCACTCTGTTTCCTGAGATTTATATGCTCAAGTTTTCTCTGCAAATCACAGCAAATAAAATGTGAGTACCTCTAACTGATAGGTTATGATGTTGACAATTTTTACTGTCCTTACACAATGTTATCAAAGTGTATTCCTTGTCTGGTAGCAGCTTAATATAGGGGAGCTTTTCACAAGGTCATATTATCTTTAACATAGGCAAAGTCCTTAAAGATAACCATTTCCAAAATGGATTGAAGAAGAAATAGAAAACTTGGATAGTCCTATAACTGTACACGATGGATATAAAAAACCATGTACTAAAAGCTATAAGAATTTGATAAATAAAATATCTTAACAAAGGGAGATCATTGCTATCCATAAATCAGAAATCTCTATTTTACCAATATGTCAGGCTTCCCTCTATTGATTTAGTGCAGTACCAGTCAAAATCCTGGTAAGAAATTTTTAAAAAATTGACAAGTTTATCCTAAAATCTATATGAAAATTCAAAAAACCTAGAGTAGCCAAAACAATTTTTGGAAAAAGCAGAATAAATTTGGAGGACTTACAGTAAATGATTTCAGGTTTTACTATAAAGCTACAATATTCAACAGTTTGGAACTGATAGAGAATCCAGAAATAAATCCACACATACATGGTCCAATTGATTTTCAACAGAGCTAGACCAATTCAATATTTTGAATTTGAGATAGCTTTGTGATTTTTCAAGTAGAGCTATGAAGTAGGCAATTGCCATTTGGAATTTGAGCTCATAGAAGGAGTTTGGGATTACAGATAAGTTTAAAAATATGGTGCTAGGGATAAAACTCAGGGCTTTGCACATGCTAGGTGACTGCTCCACCACTGAGCTACATCCCTAATCCTACAGTTATAAATTTGGTAGCTATGTGTAGATGGTAATGGAAGCCATGTGCATGAATGAATTGGTGCCAAGATTACAGAAAAAGAAGAATATAGAATTACAAACTTTATAATTAGTTCTCAGGAATTTCAGCAGTTAATGACCAACTGGAGAGGGCACAACTTACAGAGAAGACAAGGTAATGAGTAATGGAAAAGCAGGAGGTTGTTGGGGGAAGAGGTAGTTCTAGAAGAAAGGAATAGTAGTGTTGAATCCTGCTGAGAACTGGCCAAATAAATACATAAATAAATAGCAATAGAACAATCAGAATAATCATTGCTAATGTTGGATAGAGCAGTCTTGGGGTAGTTATTGGGATAGATAATAGACTGAAGTGAATTGTGAAGAGTCTATTCCAGAAAATAGCAGGTTGGATCAAGTAGATTCATCTCTGTTTAGGAGTTTTGGAGGTTTATGCTGAAGTTCTGCTTATAGATTCCAAAATGTGAATGAAAGTCCCAGGAGCTGGCAGACATCATCTTAACTAAGTGATCCAAGTTAGCATCTTCAGTAAGAGGATAAACTGACTTCCTGTGCCTCATACTATGATTCACTGAGAGGATCCAGCATAACTTATGTAGAATTTCTGGCAACCATGGACAATCTGGATTTAGACATGAGTAAACAAGCAGAAACCCAAATTAAATTGGCCTGTGTGCTGAAAAAGTCCATGTTGTAAAAGAAGAGGGGAGGCAGAAGCTCTGCTTCAGATAAAGCAAGACTAGGAAAAACATGACTAAATTCAGTGTGTGGTATCCAGTTGGATCCTGAATCCATAAGGGGAAAAAAATGCTACAAAAGATATTATTGGGAAATTTGATGGAATTTGACTATGATCCAGGTATTCTGTAATGGTCTTAGAATAATATTAATTCCTGACGTTGTTATTTTTCCTGTGAATATGTTAGAGGGTATTGTGTACTTAAGAGGATAAAGCACTTAGAGATGTAGGGCTATATAGCTGCAGTTCACTTTTAAATGATTCAGTAAAAGTAATATGTACATGCATATAATGTACAGGCATACACATAAGTGTGTATACACACAGACAAAGCAAATGTGGCAAAAGTTTAGCCACATTTGGTGACTTTATTGTTACAACTTCTCTGTATATTAAATTCCTTTCACAATAAAAAATTGAGGAATTATCCAAGCTCTGTAGGATGTGGTAATTGTCATTATTCACAAAATGTATCACACACGGATTAGAGAGAATGATTTTGGAGACTGTTAATATTAGCAACAGCATTTATCTGTAGCCATTAATGTAATTTGAAACAATTTCAGAGGTGAAAAGAGAAACTGGGAAAGCTACTTTCCATGACCTGTCCTTCACAATGCATTCTGCCAAATTGGCTGAGATTACCTCTCCTGTCAAAAACCATCACAGTGATCTTACATGAGAACATAACCAGATTCAACCGGCATACCCAGAGATTCCCTAAGTGTGAGGCTGGATTCCACAGGGGAAGCGAGATGAAAGTGAAGACTCCCAGAAACACACGGTCCAGTGTGGGGACTCGGACAAAATCACAGCCTCATAGAATTTGGCAATAATACTTCAAAGAGTGAGGAAAGCTAGGAACCTATGTTTCCCAGACTGAACTGGCCAGAGTGGTGACATTTTACCACCAACCAAAATGCTGGGGAAATTTATATATAAGGAAGATATGAGAGAAAATGATGACCATCATCCATTGGCACTATCATTTTCTAGAGAGAGGACACTTCCATACCAAAAACTGTGAAGGATGAAACCAAAGGAAAGTTCTTTAAAATATGATTAACTTTGCTTGCTTGAGGAAACAAAGGGACAGAAATAAAAGCTTAATGAGGGGTGCCAACCAAACACCACGAGGTGTTCTGAGGAAGTGAAAACATTGTTTTATGAATATTAGGGCAAATGTGGCCACCCGAGTCCTTAACAGACATACTCCATGTGAGTAATAGAAGTTGGAAAACTCACATCTGGGAAATTCACACAGAGAAAGAAGGCTTTCCTTTTCTCCAGCACATCATTGGCACTTAGTGAGTTACAAATACATGTGTGACTGAGGTGAATTTAGTGAATTACTGAAAAAGTTACTAACCAGTGTCCCCAAGAAAGCTTCAACTTAATTTCAAAAGCATTTAAGAAATTGTGAGGAAAGTTCCTTAAGAAGAAAAAAATGTATGAATACACGTATATTTCTGTATTTTCACACATTCTTGAATATATTTATAAAATTTAAAAATAATGTTTATAATTGATTGAAGGAAATACTGAACTATATTATATAAGGATACTGTCATTGACTTAATCTCTCCAAATATTCCTGATTTTAACTATAAAGGTAAAATACCTGTTCAATATGAGAAGCAAGAATTAAAAAACACAGTATCAACTTTTATGTGAATACTACAACAACATTTTGAACTATTGATGTTTTCAGTAGGCATATTTAAATGCAGTCTTTTTGTTTCAATATAATAAGACTCATTTTGTTGAACAATTAGTTCATAATTTAATTAAAATGGAACAGTTGTATAATAGTAAAGCAAATACATTGAAAAACAAAAAGAGGTTCTTTGTGCTTTGTTTCCATTAATAACCTGTTTGGAAGCAATTAATTTATGTGTCCTTAAACTTGCACATGTTAAATATATATCCATTCTGCATTGTATTCTTTTTTTCCCCTCCTTTCTGCCTTGTTTTTTTAAGTTACTTTCTGCTTTGTACTCTAATGCAAGCTGTGTAGTAAACCATATTACATTTCAAACTTTCTCAAAAAGTTAAGTTCAATATTAATGGCTCCTTCACTCTGTAACATCCTGCTAAAGCTTCCAGCAAGTTGACTAATGATGAAAGTAGTCTTCTGGCTTTCTGACTGCTATGTCCTGGAGAGCTTGGAAACTGATGTGTTACAAGGAATGAGGTGCATATTTAGTAGTCAGGAGGAAGTCTTTCACCAAGGATGGCTGTCAATCAAACTAGCCCTCTTGCTCTTTTTTTTAAAGCCAGAAAAATGCAGATAAAAATGAATGCAGCTGACAAATAAACAAGGAATACAAAACTGGAAGAAATCTGAAATCTCCTTAGTTTATCTTTGTCACAGGTCATTGAAATACAATTCTATCATGACATCATTAGAATCAGAAAAGTGTCTTGTTATTGGATTTGCGGACAGAAATAAATATTGCTTTATATTCTCAGAGTATGTTGACTATGCACCACTTGTCTAGTCTAGCATACAGGACAGAGTAAAGGGACTTTGATGATCTTGTCAATTCAGTCTAATGCATCTAGTACCAGTTTCCAGCTATTGTTACCAACATCTGGATTTTATTTGCGCTGCCGCTCCTAATAGAGAAGAAGGGACTGTGAAAGAGTGATACATCCATGGCGCTGTGTTACCTCCCAGTCTTCCTAAATCAACATCACTCTGCCTTGGTTTCTTCATCCCCACTGAGATCACATCCTAGCCTCAGTGCCACAGGATGTGAGCTAATAGCACTCTGGACTCTATGCATGCTAAATTACTACCTTCCCTAATGACATGCCTTATCTGTAAGGAGAAAAATAAACCTCACATAGATTGCAAGGTGTGAATGGAATGCAGGGGAACTTTGGGTAGAGTCTGCTTGGCACAGTGACACTGGCATAAGGACTTGTTATTCTTCTTGCCCATGAAGTTGTTACTCAAAAGTACAGCAGAAATACCAGTAGACAAGAAATGGAATTCAGTAGATTGAAACATTACTCAGATATTTCCTGAGCTTTGTTTATCAAACAAGAGAAGAAACACTATGGAATAGTGAGAAATTCCAAGGAGAAATAAGAGGAGATATCTCCAATGGAGCTTTTTATGGCAACTATAGTTCATGCCCATCTTTCATATCTTCTCTGTCAACCCTAAGTTAGATGGAATGCCTTTTTAGGGTGGCTTTTTTTTTCTTCAAGAATACTTTGTGACCTTTTTAGATTTAGAAGCATGTCATTTGATTTGGAGATAATGTTTTTTTTTTTTTTTTTATATTTTTTTTAGTTGTAGATGGACACATGTCTTTATTTTATTGCTTTGTATGTGGTGCTGAGGATCAAACCCAGGGCCTCATGCATGCAAGGCAAGCGCTCTATTGCTGAGCTACAATCCCAGCCCCTGGAGATAATGTTTAAACTTTCTGTCCTCAGTTACAAATGGATAGAGGAAGGCATTGATACTTTCAATGGAAAAAATCTATGTCTGTAAATTTAGGAAATATTCTGGACTTTAGAGATAGACAATGTTCTAATCCTAAACACAATCCTAAATGATTTGGTTTATTTGGGCCAACTATCACAAAATTTACTTTGAGAAATTTTTATTTTTCATTTTTTTCCTCTAGTGTTGCAACTTTATTGCATACATTTCTATAGGATTGGGATTGAGATTTTTTTTTTATTCCTAAAGCTGAATTTACAAGGGAAAGAAAAAGTCTTAATAATCTTATTTTGCTGCACTTTATCTTCAAATAAGTTATTATATAAGATGTGGACTAAATAGAAAGCACAAGTTGGTGGTAGATAAAATGTTTTTTATTTATGTATTTATAACTATAATAAGCTCACCCAGAGGGACTTGCAGTCCAACTAATCAAATTAGAGCTCATTCATGTGTCTGCATAATATTGTTAAAAAGAACATACACTGTGTGGGAGAGAGGGAGGGACAGCACATTATCTGCCAATGAGGAATGCCAAGATAGTAAGTGGTGTCCCTGTTCATATTTTTGAAGAATATTTGGGTCAGTGTTTACACGTGTGGAAAAACAAATTTCTTCATAGACTGGAACTGGTTCTTCAATGTTCAAAAAAATCATTGCTAGTTGTGATTAGTGTCATGATTATTATTAAAATGAACACTTCTGCCACCATTTCATTGTCTCATTATTTTATATTAGGAAATAGATTATTCCATGTTATCTTTCTCTAAATATATATATATGTATATATATACATGCAGACATACACATATACATATGTATAAGTATACATACACATAAATAATATAATTCATATATAACATATAATTACAAAATAGTACACACTCATTACAAAACAAAATTTAAACAATTCAGAAATTAATGGTTCTGACACTTAGCTTGTTCACGTTAAAAAATTACCAGGGGGGCTGAGGTTGTGGCTCAGTGGCAGAGTGCTTTCCTTGCATGTGTGAGGCACTGGGTTTGATCCTCAGCACCACGTAAAAATAAGTAAACCAAATAAAGACACTGTGTCCATGTATAACTTTAAAAAAAAAGAAAGAAAATACCAGGGGCATCCTTTCATGGCTGCATATATTACCTATTCTTTTTAGGGATTGCTTATGTATCTATTTGTATAGACAATCCTATATGAATATTGAACTCAAAAAAGATGAAATGTTTTTCCCCTAATTTTTATAATCATTCATCCAAATAATTTTTTTGAAGTTCTTAAGTATCTCCCTGGAGAAAAACTTTCAGTTTGATGGTAGGCCTAGGGTCCAGTGGCTTTACATTAGACTCTGAAGTAAATTTGGTAGCCTCTCATTAGTTAGATCTTTGAGCCACTATGGGTGAAGGATAACAAGATTTTCTAGTTTTAGGACAGCTGATGATCTCTAACTTTGTGTTAAATTTTGGAATACTTTTAAAACAAATTATATGTTCATTTAAACTCTCTATGCATTGGCCGTAATGCTGTTTTCTTATAATGTTAAACTTCTATTGAGTGAAGCTTAATGTTAAATAAAATAGGAGGAGGCCAGGCATTGTCTTGTACCTATAATCCCAACTCCTTGTAAGGCTGAGGCAGGAGGATCCTGAGTTTGAGGCCAACCTGGGCAACTTAGTGAGATCCTTTCTCAAAATAAAACTTAAAGGAGGCCTGGGGATGCAGCTCAGTTGAAAACATTTGCCAACCATATGACAGGCCTTGGGTTCAATTCCTAGAACTGCAAAAAGAAAAAAACCAAAAATGTAAGTAACATTTATTCTAAATTTTAGTTGTGATATATCATGCACATACAGGTATGCATACCACACATTGTATAAATTACAGTAATAACATGAGCTAGGAGAGAGTACTTGATAAGCTCCTTAGAAGACTTAAAAGCATGACCTGGATTCTGTCTCCTTCTGCCCCAGCCCTGAATATAGTATACATTGCATGTACTATATACTGAGTATACTGCTATATTAATTTTATGTTAACAATTGCTGTGGTTTTCTTTGTAGTTTTCCTACTTTTGTATGTGCCTCTAAACAACACACTTACTTTTCTTAATTTGGAATTATATGTAAATATAATCATACAGCATGTGTGCTTCTGAGGTTTGTTTTTTTTACCCTTCATTCTGATTTTGAGATTATTCATGTTGATGTTTGTAGATTGTCATTTTTACTAATGTATCACATTGCATTACATAAATATGCTGTGATTTGTTTATCCTACTTTACTGGCAGTGAATATTGTGTTGCTCCCAGGATTTCACTATCATAATCATAACCTAACAACAGTGCTGCAGTAAACTTTTTTCTACTTGTCTCTTGGTGCACATACCTAAGACTTCCTGTAGACAGTAACATTCAAACCTTTTTTGCCTGAGATGTGCAGAAAAAAATCTTATTCTTCACAATTTCCTTAATACACACATGCATACACACACACGGGTGAAAAAAAATGACAAAGTAATACATAACCTTACTAGTTGCTATGCATTCTGCTATTTTCACTTGATTCTACTTAATTTTTAGATGAGTGGGTTACAGTTCACAGTTGAAAATGTACAGTCCTGCACCATATACCCAAGAGTGGAAGTACTATGTTTCTATATGTGCACATGTTCAATTTTATTAGATATTCCTCCGTTTTCTAATTTACTCTCTAACCATCTGTGCATGGGAGTTCCCAATAGTTTTTTTTACTCCAATACTTGAGCTGACTAGCCTTTAATTTCTTCCAGTCTTATCTGTGTGGAATTATAATTCACTGTGGTTTCATAAGGCTGGGTACCTTTTCATGTTCATTGGCCTTTGGTGCTTCTTTCATCCACCTTCCATTCCTTTGACTGATTTTCAGTCCCTCTGTTTTTATTTTTTCTTGTTGATTCGTAGGAACACTTTATATATTCTGGCTGCCAAGTCTTCATATCTTATTCAATTTGTGGTTTAGTTTTCACTCTTAATGGTGCCATTTGTTGAACAAAAACTTCTTAATTTTGATGTAGATTAATTTTTAAGTCTTCTTTAAGGTTGATGATGAGGACTTGCTTAAGAAATCCCTTTCTACTCTGAGATCATGAAGATATTCTCATATGATCTCCTAAAAATTGTGTGTTTTGCCTTAGGAATCTTTCATCAACCTGAAATTGATTTTCATATATGGTTCAAAATAGAAGCTCCATTTTATTTTTTTTTTCCATATGAATATGCTCAGTTATCTCAGAACTATTTCCTGCAGTGCCCTTTCTCCATTTCTGCAGGGCCAACTTTATCATATTATCTGTGTGGGTCTGTTTTTGTCTTCCTGTTCTGCTCCACTGGTCTGTTTGTCTATCCTCATGCCAATTACAAAGGTATTAGATACCTTTGTAATAAGGCTTGATATCTGGTAGGACAAGTTTCTTCAATTTGCTCTTGTTCTTCAGTAATGTCTTGAACTTAAGCTCTTCTATATTAATCTTTAGAATAGGTTTCAAAATTTCCCCAAAATAACCTTTGGAGATTTTAACCATAATTGCAATGAATCTCTGTATCCATTTGAGATGAACAACTTCTTTAGAATAGAAACTTTTCCTATCCAGGAAAATGGTCTGCCTTTCCATTTTATTTGGGCCTAACTTAAATGTCTCTTAATATGTTTTATAATTTTCTCCATAGACATTTTTCCATCTTGTTGAATTTATTTACAGTTCAATGTAGGTGTTGCTCTTGTAAATTATTTACATGAAAGTGTAATGTTTTAAAATGTTCATTTGTTTGTTTTGGTACTGGGGTTTGAACCCAGTGGCACTTTATCACTGAGCCACATCCTCAGCCCTTTTTATTTCTTATTTTGATAGAGTCTCAAAGTCTCACTAAGTTGCTGAGGCTGGCCTTGAACTTGTGATCCTCCTGCCTCAGCCTCCCAAGTTGCTGGGATTACAAGTATGTACCACTACACCCAGCAAAATATTTTTACATGTACAACTTCTCTAAAGACTCTTTTCAGTTCACCCTATAAGTCATTTGAGTTTCATATTGACATCACCATGTCATTTAATAAGTAATGAAATTTTTCTTCCTTTCTGACTTTTATGCTTAGGAAAAAAAGGTTTCTTATAATACTATCCTGGTAAGGATCTCAAATAATATTTTAAATAAAAATAAGAAAGCCAGCATTATATTTTGTTTCTGACCTGGAATATCCTTAATTCTGTCACTAAGTACTATACTTGCTTGTTTACATTTTCCTGTTGTTTGGGAGACACTGTTTTGTGCTGGCAAGTTTCCATGATGACTGCAGATTTCTCTTCACCTTTCACCACTTCTGGTGTCCTGGGTGGCCAGTAATGATGGACCATACCTATGGCTTTCTTGGCTTCTTTGTGTCTTACTGCATTTAGATCATGAACATTACTGGTGGGAGAGAGAGGAAGGCTGAGAGAGGGAGAAGAGGTGCAGGGTCTTTATTTGTCTAGCTCTTTGTGTCTCTCTTGTGACCAGCTGCATCTCCAGGAAGAATGTCCCAGCTTCTGTGTGTGTATGTGTGTGTATGTGTGTGTGTGTGTGTGTGTGTGTATGTGTATCTGCTTTTTCTTCCTTCCCAGTTAACTTTTAGTTAATAATTCTAACTTAATTCCACTGTAGTCAGAAAGTATGATAGTTTGAGATCTTTAAAGTTTCTCAAGATGACCTTTATGGCCTAGCTCCTGGTCAATTTTCATGTAAATACCATGTCTACTTAAAAAACTGTGTTCTGCCTTTGCTGGATGCAAGGTTCATTCTGTTGACAGTAACTTCCTGAGTGTCTGCTATGTGCTAGGCATTATTGTATGTGATTTGTATAGCAGTCCACAGACAGAGAGTCCTTAGCTGGGGATGTCACAGGGTAGTAGTGCTTAGCATGCATGAAGCCTGGGTTCAATGCCCAGCACCTTCCCCCCTAAATAACAACAACAAAATCCTGCTCTTTGGGAGAGCACATTCATTCTAGGGGAAAAAAATAGAAAAAAATTTAAGAAGCAGAACATATTGTATATGAGATAATGAAAAAGGTGAGGAGGAAAAATAAAACAGAAGAAGGCAGATGACTTGATATTCTTGGTCAAAGTTGGTCTCACTAAAGACTGAAGAAAGTACGAGTCATGTTAATATTTATGAAATTGAAAGACCAAATGTGAGCTGTTATTACTAGCTTCTTTTTAGCTATGTATTCCAGATATTTATTCCATTCACTTTTGAAAGCCTTTGAAAATTTCTAGAATTGAAGTTTCTTTCAAAGTTACTACAACTATGCATATTTTCTTCATCAACCTGAAATTAAGTCTGTTTTTTTCCCTAGATGTTTAATGTAAATTTTGGAAGATCTCTCCATTTAAATATCTCCCCCCATTTAAATATCCTCCCTCTTAATAATATCGTAAGCAATACTGTTTTACACAATTGTTTATGGTCAATTCATAGTGTTTATGTTATACATCTATTCTACTAATGTGAACATTTATATCATTTTCTCCCTAGGAAAATACCTTTTCAGTTCTAAAGAACCAATTTGCAATTGAATTGAGCATTACTATATACACAGTATTTAATTTGTGCTTTAATTAAAACTTTTCCCTGATCTTGCTACAAAAGTTTTATTGAGACTGAAATAACTCAATTTTAATACCTAATTTGAATTTTCTAGTTAAAGTCTACATTTCATATATTGCAGAAAAAGCCATATTTTTCCCAATAATGAATTAACTAAGTAGTTGGACATGTATGAATAAATTATTTCTGGGCGTCAGATTTTTTATCCATTAAAAAACTCAAATTGACGCATAGGTTTATTTTCTTTCCCAATCTTATCAAATCTTGCTTATCAAGATATCTTCCAAGGTAAATAAAGCTGGCACTAGGATTCTTCTTAGGAAAGTTTATTTTTTAGAAGTATTTTTTAAGTCTCTGTGGGGAGAAGGAAAGGCATATTTGTGGGAGGTGCTTTGCATAGGGCTGGGGGAGATCAAAGCAAACAAGACAATGTGGAATCATCAATATGGTGAGAGGCTGGAACCTGTGTTGATGAGAATAGGCAAAAGTAATGAAGGATACTTAAGGCTCAATTAAAATCTTTTGTGTTTCTTTAATATAAATATCCCCTGCACCTCTCTGATTACCAGAGATGCCAAACATTCCCTCATATATTTGTTGATCAATTGCACATCCTGTCTGAGAAATGTCTGCTCAGCTCCCCAGCCCACCCATTGATTGGGTCACTTGCCTCCATGGTGTTAAGCCTTCTGAGCTCCCCATACATCTGGAGACCAGTGCTCCATCCGACCTGAGTGTGGCAAAGATTTGCTCCCAAGAATGTAGGCTCCCTCCTCACCTCATCAACCATTTCCTTTGCTGAGAAGCCCTCCAATTTGAATCCATCCCATCTACTGATTCCCAACTCCACCTCCTGGACTTTGCCTAGGACTCCTGCCATGGAGGTCCTGGCCCAATCGATTGGATGTGATGGAGACCGGGTTTCATCTCACACCAGTTCGAGTGATGGTTATCAAGAATGCAAATAGTAAGTGTTGGGAGGATGTGGGGGAAGAGGCACACACGTGCATTGCTGGTGGGACTGCGGATTGGTGCAGCCAGTCCGGAGGGCCATGTGGAGATTCCTTAGAGGACTTGGAATGGAGCCGCCATTTGACCTGGCTGTCCCACTCCTTGGTCTGTACTCAAGGGACTTGGAGGCAGCAAACCACAGGGGCTTCGGTGCTTGTGGCTGCACAATTCATAGTCCTGGACTGTGGGGCCAGCCTGGATGCCCTTTGATAGATGGATGGATGGGGTGACTGTGGTGTGTATGCATGGTGGAATGTTGCTCAGCGTTAAGGGAGAATGGAATTGTGGTGTTTGGGGGTGAGTGGATGGAGTTGGACAGTGTCATGCTGGGCGGGATGGATGTTTTCTCTGATGAGTGGATGCTGATCCACAGTGGGGTATGGGGCATAGGATGAGTGGAGGAACTTCAGATGGGGCAGTGGGAAGGGAGCATGGGAGTAGGAGAGATGGTGGAATGGGTGCGTATATGGTTGCATGAATGGTGTGACTCTACTTTATGTACACCCAGAGAAGTGAAAAATTCTCCATTTGTATACAATGATTGGAAGGCTTTCTGCTGTTATGTATAACTGATTAGAACTAATAAAAAAATAAAATAATATCCCCATTTTGCAAATGTTCAGAATATTACAGTGGAAAATTTGAAAGTTAGCAATGTGACTTCCAATGAAAATTTTTGTTTTTTCAGTATGGGGTCTCATTACATTGCCTAGGCTGGCCTCAAATTTCTGCCCCCTCTGCCTCAGCCTCCTGAGAAGCTGGGATTGCAGGCATGTACAATCTTCTCCCAATTCCCTCAAATGAGAATTTTAAAAACAGCTACAAATATGAAATCAGGAATGCTTATGTGAATTTGCTAATTGATGCAAAACTTCTGAATTTCTTATAGAACGATAGCATTTTAATTTTGGGGTCAATCTTTTCTGTAAGGCAAAAATAAATTGTGTCTTTACTGGGCAAACTTTTTGCCTTGCTTTGGACAAGAATTCTTTGCATTACTATCAGTTTCTTAAAATCTCTAGAGAGTTATTAAACAGCCTCATTAACATAAAGATGATCAAAGGTGCACACCCAAATAAAATAAGGTCCTTCCAGAAGACCTACTAGCCATACCCAGATCTTCACTGAGGGACCCACAGTGATCTCTTTTGCTCATTTCCAAGTCATGTACAGATAAGTCATGGAAAGAAAGGCAGATACACACTAGTTTGTACAATCATTATAAAAGATGCATAATGATCTGAGGAGCCATGCACTAATCCACTTCAGTGGAGGTTGGAACTGATCACATGTAAGAACAGAAACCAGCTGGGAAATCGTGGCAAGGAAAGTGGACAGCTTATGAGATGTGATCAGAGGCCTTCCAATCTCATCTGCATGTTAATGGACAAGATGACCAGGATCACAGCTGACTTCTTGGCTGCACTTTTAATAAACTGATATTTAACTGTGAGTTATTTCTTCTTCCTTCAGATTCCATGGGAAAGTTTGGAAAATAAAAAAATCTCAAACATTTATTAATAGTAATATCTTTAAACATAATAGTGATTTCATTGCCTTTCCAAAGGCCAGTCCAGCTCTTCAAAATCCCAGAAGACTCTGGTTGCTTTTGGTTTGATATCTAATATTAAGGAAAACCATAAGTAGTATGACCTGCTTATAATGGATAAAAGTCCTCCTTCTCTACCTTGCCTGACTGTTCCTTTTTAGAGATTGTGGATCCCTCTTTGATGAGCTTGGGGCTAACTAGAGTGGTCAGAGGTCAAGCTGGATCTGGTTCCAGAAATGAAATCTGATCTCAGGCTTATCCTCAGTTGCCCATTCTAGACTTTCTAATGCTAGAGTACCATTTGGAACTATTTGAAGATGTTCAGGACAGATTTAAAAAGGCAATATAGCAAAGTGGTTAAGAGTTCTACTCCTTCCTAGGTTTGTATCTGGGTTTTGAACTTTTCCAATCACATGGTCCTGGGTGAATCACTCTATTTCTCTCTTAGATTCCCTAATTGTTCAAGGAGGATTATGGCTGTGTCTTTCTCATAGAGTGGAAGTGAGGATTAATTAAACTTATAGGTATAAAATATGCCTAACACATGTTAAGTATTACATACATGTTATATTTTGTTCTAAATTGACAATTTTAGTTCAGATTTAGTTCACCAAACCAAGCTTAAAGAAATGTTTCTGTAAGTAATGGACTTTCAGATACGTTCAAATACACACACACACATATATATGTATATATAGTGTGTATATATATATATATCATAGATATACATCAAAGATATATGCACATACATAGATGATAAATACACACACCCTTGACAAAGTTATAGTCAGAGTTCTATCAGAGAAATAGAACCGGTAGAACACATGTACACACACACACAAATTTATTCCACAGAGTTGGATTAAAAGCTTGTAGGATCTGGGGAGGCAAGTGTAAAATCCATGGGCCAGGTGATCAAGCCAGAAACTTCTGAGCAATATCCACCCCTTCAGTCCACAGGTAGAATTTGTTCTTCCTTAGAGAAGCCTCAGTTTTGCTTGTAAAGTATTTCAGCTGATTAGATGAGATCCACCCAGTTTATCAAGGATCATCTCCTTTTCAGTCACTTGATCAACATATATAAAACACCTTCCCAGGAATACCTAAAACAGTGTTTAATTGAATAACTGAATACTACAGTCTAGTCGAGTCACAACTCTTGATTCTTGATTGTGTTTCTTGGTGTGTAGGCTCTTTAATAAAGGATTTTGGAGAGACATTTTTTCTTAGCATTACTTCTTCTGCTCTGCTGACACTGTATAGTTAAATACAAGTATTGTTGACAATATTCAACTCCCAATATCCTTCCTTTTTCCTTTATATTTTCCACTCTTGAGAAGCATTTAAAATCATCAGGGAGACATCAGTTCTAGGCACAGGGATTTGTCTCCATCATCCACTAAGAAGGACAACTTTCCTCATGATACAAGGGAGCCTCAGTCAGGGGTGGCAGTCTTGCCCCCCTTTTTTTTTTAATTAAGAGTTCAAGAATCATAGGATTTCAGCTGAAATGCTACTATTCTTTCTCATTTTATAACAGGGGAACCAAAGCCCAAAGTGTCCAAAAGTACAAAGCAAACCTGTGTCTGAAACAGGCATATAACCAGCTTTGCTAATTTTCAGTCACCTTTGATTCCGTCTGCATTTTTGTTTTTTTATTTTTGTGCTACTCATTTCCCTCTAATATTCAAATTATAATGGGAAAGACACAGCATCAAATCTGATGATGCTATAAAGGGTCTTCAGACTTTTTCAGACTTAAATCAAGGTAGTTATAATGTCATTATTTTAAATTTTTTGCTTTCAGTAGTAGGATAAATGAATTCCTTGATGAGATAATGCTAGAGATAAACATAAAATCTAGAGAGAATAAATAGATATTTCAGTTTGAATCACTAAAAATCAAAATGAATTTTTATTTCTAAAACAGCTTAACCAATGTAGAAGTGGGTAGAAAGCTTTGGTCTATTATTTTACAGAACCAGTAAGAGCTACAAAAGATATCATCCAGAAACCAGAAACCAGAGGTGTTGGTGTTAAGAGGACACTCATCTGTGTGGTCATGGGGAACAGTCTTGTGCTATCGCAACCTGTAGATATATGTTACAAAAGAACATATACCAAAGATATATGTTACAACCACACAAGAACTTTTTGGTGATCATTATTCTTTTCTTTTAACTCTGAGTGTCTAGAATAGTCCTTGGCATATATCTGGCCATTCATATATGAGGTTAATTACTCATATCCTAGAATTAAGGTCTTCTACTTGCCTCAATATGGTGGCAAAACCCACCCCACTTCTTCTGGGTGGAGCATATCACCAATGTTTATCAGTTATTTGGAAGATACACTCCACAGAAATAGGTTCCACACAATGATACTGGAGCTATCTTCAAATGTTTGCAAAGAGGAAAGGCAAGGCATGCAGATAATGTGACATTAAAAAGAACACAGTGTGAATTCCAACTTGACTTCCTTCAAAGAGTGAGAATGGGAAATGAGATATTGATTTTTGTGAATATTTTCTTTTTTTTATTATAAAGGAGATTAATGACCCATTTATAAGAAATAATATTTGATATTTACTTAGTTCTATATTAGACATCTAAATGTTGGGTTTGTTAAATATAGCAAAGCAATTATAAGCCATAGTTCAGAATTTTTATAGTTCTTTTACATATCTATAGGATGGATAGGTAAAGTTACATTTCCTGTATTGTAGGATCAAACTTGTGGGAGAAAAAGTGGAATGGCTAAAACACAGAAGTTTGTTTTGGAACTGAGATCGAGTTATCATTGCGCCTCATGACACCACAGTACAAGCAGATCCTTCCTATGTCCAAGCCACATGTATTTTCATTCCTCAACAGGGTGTTAGCTAACAAGTTCTTTTTTTGGTAATATTTGTTGAAAGTTGAAACTATTTCTAACTTTATACCTACAAATTGATCATTCTTAGATAGAACTGAATTTCTTTAGTTTTTTAAATTCCAAGACAAGTTCATTCTCAGGAAGTATGCATTTTTTATTTTATTTTATTTATTTATTTTTGATACCAGAGATCGAACTCAGGGGCAGTCAACCACTGAGCCACATCCCCAGCCCTATTTTGTGTTTTGTTTAGACAGGGTCTCACTGAGTTGCTTAGCGCGTCACCATTGCTGAGGCTGGCTTTGAACTCTCTATCCTCCTGTCTCAGCCTCCCAAAGTGCTGGGATTACAGGTGTGCACCACTGTGCCTGGCTTGGACACTTACTTAATAGCTAGCCATTATGTTAACTTAATAATATTAATAATGTTAATTGAATAAACTCTATTTAATGTAGGCATGGTTCTAGGCATTTCAAGCACATTATGGTATTTGATGCTTGCAACATCTTTGCTAGAGGACTTATTTTCATTTTAAAGGGAAGAACTAGACCAAGAGATGTGGGAGTCTAAATAGAAAGTGTCAGAGCCAAATTTCAAGGGGAGTTGTCCTAGAATCCAGTAGGTATAATACCTGTCTTTCATATGTTCTGTGCTCAACAAATGTTGAATGGATGAATGGTCTTCCTTAGATTATTTATAACTTGTGTACCAATTGCTTGGTTTGCATTTAATTTTAAGGTACCAATGGGAATTCTAACTTTTAGGGATTTTTGCCTTGCTTTAAAGTAGATAATTTTCTTCTAATGGCACAATAGCAAATACCCAGGTGTGAACACTCATTTATAAGCTCTGTATGTGTTCCAATGATTCTGGCACACCTTGTTTGCTCACACCCCAACATGGCACATTGATTTACCCGCCATACACCCACCAGGGAGGAGACTCCTTCTTACTCATACAAGGTACATGCTTCTTACATCACTTTTGATAAACACATGTTCAACTGAAATGATTCTGAATAAGATTTTGGGTTTAAAGGTGTGGTGGGCTGAAGGTGCAGCTTAGGGAAGAGTCCTTGCCTGGCATGTTCAAGGCCCTAGGTTCAATCCCCAGCACCACAAGAAAAAACAGAGGTGTGATGAATTAACCTCATTCTCATGCACTTGCAAATTACAAAGTGTACACCATCCTCTTGATCTCTCTAGGCAGAAGTTTTGCTAAACATGCATAGGTGTTATCATTGCAGATAAAAGAGTGCCTGGGACAATCTACAGACTTGATCAACTTGGAATCAAGATATGAAAGCCAAGAGGAAGTGATCCTGGGTTCCATGGAATAATCTAGAATTTTTATATTGGCATTTATCTTAAGTCGTTGAGAACAGCAATGACGAAGAGTAACAATTGATAACTTTTATGGACCATTTTCTATGTCAGGAAATATTCAAAGGGGCCTAGTTGAATTTTCTCACTCAGTCCTCTCACTTGAAACTTCTCAGATACAGGCACTATTAACTTCATTTTATAAATGGAGCTATGGAGCTGAGAGAGAAACTTGCCAAGAGCCACACAAGTAGGCAGGAAATGAGTTGGATTCAAATCAACATCTCCTTAACTCCAAGCCTATATTCTTAGCTTCTTTCCAAATTCCTTCTGAGAATCCTCTGTTGCTTCAAGGACTGAGAAACTAAGACAGGGCAGGATGTCTGTGAACTTCGGAAACGTCATGTATTCATGACAGACTCTTGTCTCCCCCACCCCATGGCTCTGGCCCTGACCATTCCTTTTTCTTATTTCTGTTCTGAGACTACTGCTCACATGGTCACCAGGCTTGATATGTTGGCACTTCTTCCTTGTCCCTCCTGTTTCGTATGTTGCCAAGCTCTGAGCTTCTCTGCAGTGTGCTTTGAATCTGTCTCTGACTTTTCCTACTTTTCCTCTTCCTCCTACTTGAGCTTCATGTTAACTGCTTCTCAGCTGGGAACTTCCAGCCAGTTTCTGATCAATCCTCCCAGCAGGTTTATTATGTTACGTTGTTATTGTGCTATCTTTATTTCATTTCATCCTAACATTATTCCAAGATTCATCCCAAAGCTAAGATGTGATGGTTGCTCTTTTTTGATTCTTATTTTCTTTTTTATATGGAATTACATACAACTTTCTCAGTTGAGGCTGTGAACAGAGGAAAGGAGACTTGGTTCCCTGTTGTTATTAGGAAGAATTGGGAGATATTTTCAGAGAGAGCCATTATCAACTAAGGTTGTGGTCCTTACATCTAAGCAGCCACAGGAAGTAGTCACGTGTTTCCTACCGTAATAAGTCCTGGGTTGTTATTTTGTAAGCAGGACACTGAAAGCCAGGTTACAATGTGAAATAAGATTTTTCATAGGAGACTAATTCATGTTGTTCTTAGAAGAAGAATCAGTGTTTGCTCCAGTGAGATGTGTTAGCCTTGGGTAACTTGAGAGGAAGCCAGCTGTTGCCTTTGCTGGTTCAGCTTCTTGCCCACATCAAGAGACCACCACTCACCCACTCTTGGGGCCAGAAGACCCTATACAAAGAAAAGGCTGCATTAGTATTTAGTTGAAGACCAAGGCGCCAGGACTGGCAAATGCAAGTAGGAAAATGATTGTTTTCTTACAGGGAAAGGGGTGGAACTTTGAGAGTGAAGAAGATTGAGATTCTAGATGTAGGGATTATGAGCTGATTGTGAGGGTAATTTACAAAGTAAGATGTGGTTAAGAACAAGAGGAGCGACCTCCCACTTTATCACTCTCTGTGCTATCACAAATGCTGTACAGCAGCTTGAGAGGCCCTGATTGTTATTCTGATTATTATTTTCCCTCTCTCTTCCTCTTCCTCTCCCCCTCTCAGGAATCTGACAACAGAGGTCTCACAAAAGAAGGACAGGTACTGGTCCCCAGTGTGCCTTCAGGTAGAGGGACCTGACCAGTAGACTACTCCCCAAGCAAGTGAGCCCATGCCCATGGGTTAATCACTGATATTCTTTCCAGATCTCCACCAGTGAGGGAGAGGCACACACAAATACTGCACGGCAACATGAGGGGCCCTGACACACCCAGATCACGCGGAATTCGAGCGACATCCCAACCTTTCCAGCATGTCTCAGCTCAATCCTGCCTCAATCACACTGTACACAGTACTACTTTCAACCTTGCTTGACATTTTCTGACTCCACTATCATTTGTTAATACGCCTCTTCCTCAGCCTGCCATGGCCTCTCCAGCCCGTCTTCGCCAGGCAATGCACTTCAAGTCTTGGTTCAAATGCTGCCTTGCTGAAGACAGTTCACCAAGCATGGAAAAAGGATGTTCACTTTCAATGATCTCCTTCTCTCTCTCTCTGGTACTGATGATAGAACCCAGGGGTGCTTAACCCCTGAATCACATCCCCAGCCCCTTTTATTTTTTATTTTGAGACAGGGTCTTGCTAAGTTGCTGAAGCTGGTCTTGAACTTGTGGTCCTCCTGCTTCGACCTCTTAAGTGACAGGAATTACAAGCATGTGCCACCACATGCAAGCCTAACTCTCTCTTAAACCTCCCAAATACTGTCCTGAACCCCCTTTTTGGTATTTTACATCTGTTACATGCTGTTGCTACCTGCCTTCTTGCTTTAGTCTACCTACTTGGTTATTATGGTAAGTACTTTTCCTCAGTAAATAAAAACATTTGTGTAAAGTAATAATTTCCCAACTCTCAGTCCTGAGGAGCTTTGAATTTTAAAGTCTCAGAATTAATTTAAGGCATGTTCTACCAGTTTCAACTTTTCAATACTCCCTAGCCATATGATAGTCTGGAGAGAAAATGTACCAGTCATAGGCTCTTGGTAACTCAGATGACAGAGTCAGAGTCTTTCATGTATGAGAATGTTGGCCTATTCTGTTCATTATCTGATTGATTGTCAGGAAAAATATGACTATTCTGATTGGCCATGCAGGTCCCCCCACATCCCACTCTTAATTTTTCCTATTTGTCTTCCAGAAGCTTCTCCACTGGCCAAGGAGAGTGAACTTCCCAGGCAACAAACTCAGAAACCACTTGGATACTAGTGTTTTAGTCAGATTTTTCACTCCTGTGACTAAGAGACCTGACCAACACAATTATAGAGAGGTAAAGTTTATTTGAGGGCTCATGGTTTCAGAGGCCTTAGTCCATAGGAGGCCTACTCCATTCCTCAGGGCTCGAGGTGAGGCAGGACATCATGGTCAAGAGTGTAGCAGAGGGAAGCAACTCACATGATGATCAGAGAGCAGAGAGAGAGGTCTTCACTCCCAGATACAAATATATACTCCAAAGCTCCGTCCCCAAGTCCCAGGTCCTCTAGCCACACCCTATCACTTCAGTTACCACTCAGTCCCTATCAGGGGATTTATTCACTGATTGGGTTAAGACTCTTACAACCCAATTATTTCTTCTCTGGACTTTCTTGCATTGTCTCACATGTGAGCTTTTGGTGGACACCCACACATCCAAACCATAACACTAGTCCACACAGAAAAGAATATTTTATCTATAAACAGATCCTAGAGGGATCAATTCCCTTCCTCTTCCTCACATTCTTAGAATAATCTAATTGGAAAGGAAGAGACTCTGTAGCAAGACAAAGGACAGAGTTCTTTCCCTTCATGGAAGGAACTATATGAAGGAAAACTGTAAGTGCTTTCCCTTATAGTTTGCACATGAAGGGAGTGGCCTCACATACTGTCCGTCATGCAGTATCTCTCATTTCTGAGCAACCAACTGTGCTTGTTTTTTCTATTCCTGTGCTTTCCTGTACATCCTGGTTGTCTCCAGGTTACCCACACATACCTAACCTCTTGACTCCCATGGAGGCAGAGAGTATCTGCATGAAGAGGGTGATTAACTCACATTAATTATGCTCTTCTTTCTGGCTATTCTCTAATGATTGGATTTTAAATGATTTTCAGTGGAAGTTATCAAATAGTCAAATGAAAAAAGCCAGGCTTTAGCCAGACTTAAGAGTGAGAAAGGCAAAAGAAGCCTGGATAGTTCAGAAACTGTACACAGTAGTCTCCTCTCCGCCATGGTTTCACTTTCCATAGTTTTAATTACCTACAGTCAACCACATTTGAAAGTACTAAGTTGAAACTTCTAGAAATAATTCATAAATTTTAAATCACTTTTATTATGATATATTATTATAATTATTCTATTTTAATATTAGTTATTGTTGTCTCACTGTTTTTTTGTTTGTTTGTTTGTTTGTTTTTGGTACTGGAGATTGAACTCAGGGGCACTCGACCACTGAGCCACATCCCCAGCCCTATTTTGTGTTTTATGTAGAGACAGGGTCTCACTGAGTTGCTTAGTGCCGCGGCGTTGCTGAGGCTGGCTTTGAACTCACAATTCTCTCATCTCAGCCTCCCTAAGTGCTGGGATTACAGGCTTGTGCCACCGCTCCCGGCTCCAGCTTTCACCATTTTTAACTTACAAATTAAACTTCATCATAGATATGTATGCATAGGAAAAATGGTATCTATATATGAATCCATGAATTCAGGCACCAACTAAACAACTTGGAATGTATTCCCATGAATAAGGGGGTACTAGTACACTGTCTTAATCACTTGTTCTTAAGGTGGTAGAAGTTACATTTTAGAAGTGAAGATATACAAATGCTTTTAGACCTGCCCAACGGTTTCTCTGTGAAATCTTTCATAATCAAACTGTCTTTATCTCAACCTTTCTGACTCCTTGTTCATAGTACTTTTGATGTGATGCACTAATTAATTACATATAAAATATAATAGTTAGATGAGATAGGATCTGTCATTCCAACAATCTCAAATATACTTTGTTGTTTGCCCAAGGGTCAAATATGATTGTTTTAAATCTTCACTTGAAAATATAGAAGGGAAATGATTTGCACACAGGTCACTTTTTTCCCAATATTTCATTTAATAATCATTTCTAAAGTATCTGGAATTCAGCAATTTTAATGAAAGTTGAGCATCCTGTTAAATATAATAAACTGTGCATTGAAATATATTCTACAGGCTAATTAAAGATTCTGAGTCATTTTGACTATCCAGCAATTTTTCTATTCTGGCAAATTAGTACATATAGGTCCTATCTGAACTTTCAGATTAACTTTTAAAGCATGAACGTGATCAGCCAACCAACCACTATACAGCCACCTACCAGCATTTTGTGTGTGTGTGTGTGTGTGTGTGTGTGTGTGTGATCAGCCCGTAAATGTGAAAGACTGTAGGGAGAAATGATGAGTAAGGATGAAATCATTAGAAAGGAGAGAGAACAGATAGGTATTTTGTAGTTTAAAACTTTAGAAGAATGTAGCAATCTATGTTTCACAGCCAGCTAGGTACTATTTACACAACTGTTTCTATTAAAATTGAAATGATATTGTAGTTAATCCTCCATGTTTAGAAGCTTTACTATGGACTGAATTTAAAATCAATACAAGTGAAGTTCAAGAGAGGGTCATTGTGTAAAAATGTTGGTAATAGTAAAATGTCCTGCACTAACCTCCTAAAACGGGAGAGTGTATACTCTTGATGAATGAGCCTCAGAGAAAGGCTAATATGTAAAATCAAATCTGTGTGTAGAATTTTTGAAACCTAATTCCCAAATAAATATTAGGATCTTGCAAAATACTCTACCTTTCCTCTTATCTAACCCTCACCCTCTGCCCATCTAACCCATGGCTAGGTGGCATTTTGCAGTTTCTCAGGATTAAATTTTCACAGGCTTCACTTAGTGAGAAATAGGGAATTTCTCTCTGGAGACTGTCCCAGGATTAATAATCTTTCTGGTTTGTTCAGTATGACCTTCCTCCAGTCCCACCACCAAGACAGCTGCTCTCGACTGTTCTCTCATTGGTCAGTGCTCTTTTTTTTTTTTTTTTTAAATCATGTAAAGGTCTTACAGACTGGAGTAAAATCTTTTGAAATCCCTTCCCACCTCTTGTTTGGAGTTTTCAGGAGGCTACTTTATTGTTGACTTTGGTGGTGGTGGTGGCAGGGGGTGTGCTAGGGATTAAACCCAGGGCCTCATGCCTGCCAGGCAGTCCCTCTGTCAGAGTCTCATCCCCAGCCCTCCTGAGGCTACTTGATGAGGTCTTTGCTACTAAGGTTGGTGTTTACTATTTTTTTCTGATACGAATATTGCTGTATTTTTTCTTGATTATGAAGATTCATAATAGCACTCATTTTGTTGCTGACATTCCCTAAGATCAAAGCTCAGTTATCTTTCAACCTTCTAAAAAACTGGAGATTTTTCCTCTGTGGGTACGAGACAAAGGGATACCAGGCAAGTCCCCCACTGACCCAGCCAATCTGCCATTTTGTTTAGGGAAAATCTTGGGCTAGTCTTTTTCCCCATTCTGAGAAAGTAGTTTGTGGTTTTGACAAGTTCCTGAGCTGAGCTGTCTTTCCATCACAGCCCACAAAATGACCAGATGTATATGGAATTAAATTCACTGTTGGTCATCTGAGAGGAATTACTCCTAATTTTCTGGTGAATTAATTTGGATTAAATCCAAATTAACAAATATTTTTCTGAATGGTAATTTGTCAATTAATTTGCTACTATTTTAACTCAATCTTGGGATTCACTGTTTCATATGATACGAAGCAGAAAAGTGCTTTAAAAATGTCAGGAACATCTCTTGTCCATCTACCCACTTCCATCTAGCCATATAAATAATTATTAGCTTCAGGTATATTTTTCCCATGTTTATTTTTGCAAAAGTTAGCAAATATGTGTGTGTTTATTTTATATATTGTTTTTAATTTTTATGTAAGGGCAACATACTATATATATTATATAAACTATATATAGCTATATACCAAGCATGATCTATATCTACATCCATATCTATAACTATGCATAGATATATATATAGAGAGAGTGTATATCTACATATATGTACTACTAATAATATGATAATAGCAATTCATGGGGATCTTTTTTATTCTCTTTGTTTCTGCATAGTATAGATATTGTAATGAAAATATTTGGAAAGGTAAACAATTCCACAAGTAAAACTCATAATGATGAAAATGGCACATCATAAAATTTGTTGAAGATTAAAAACATATAAGAAGCACATTGGGAAAGATTACTTGAAGTTAAAGTTGGTAGAAATAGCATTTTTAAAAAAGCTAAAACATCACATGGACTAAAAATCATAATCATAATCAAATTTTCTTCATAAAGTTTTGATATGCCAAATTTGACCTGGGGAAATTTGGCTCATTGGAAGTAAGAGCTGCCAGAGAAAAATAACAACAGAGAAGCTATAATTGGAAAAATATGATATTCTTAAGAAATTCAATAGAATAATCATAGCTTCAGAGTAATATTTAAGTTTGAAAGAGTCAATCTCAATAATCAAGATTATCAGTTATATTACATATAAAAATGAAAAATTAACTGTGCTGTATAAAAATTGATCAAAGAATCAAGTTGTCTAGCTTAATGGAATGAGCTCCAGAAAATACTTGTTCTTTTTTT
>PVHX01015718.1:0-45659 GCA_004024805.1 Geosciurus inauris
TCAAGGTCCCACCCCAGAGTGCATAGGTCAAGGCCCACCCCAGCAGGCACATGTCAAGGTCCCACCCCAGAGTGCATAGGTCAAGGCCCACCCCAGCAGGCCCAGAGTAAGGCTGCAGGAACCTGGCTCCTCCATTGCAGGGAACCAGACAGCCAGGGCCAAGGGCAGAGTTCAGCCCTGGAAGCCTGGGACCGAGTGGCGGGAAGCCAGGTGGGGATGCGTGTGGTGTGTGGTGGGCTGACCCCCTCTCCCAGCCCTCACACTGCAACTGGCCCCACTGTGGTGGCCTCTGCGGTGACAGTTAGGCCTGCAGCTCTCCTGCCCTTGACCCAGGTGCCAGGTCCTCTGTTCCTGAATGCTGTGCACGTGGGTATGGCCCTGGGTGTGTGCCACTGAGTGGACAGCACTCTGCCACAGTTCTCCACTCGCCCGGGATGATTTGTCTCCTCCCAGCCTGGGGTTCCTGGAAGACTCTGGGGACAGCTGAACGTTGTCTCAGCCTCCTGCAGTGCCTCCTGGGAGGTGACAGCCGCAGCACTGGCCAGGGGCCTGCTGCTCCCGCCCAAGGGAGCCAGGATTCCTGGAACTGCTCAAACCTCACATGGAGACAACTCAAAACCCCCATTCCCTGCTCTCAAAGGGAGACCTCAGGAAGCTTCCAGAATCTCCTTGAGGAGAGAGAGAAGGCTCCCTCCCCTCCTCACATCCTGGCCCAGTGCCCCCTCCCTGGTGCTCTCTGAACCCCTCACCACCGCAGTCCCTTCTCAGAGCCCTGTTGCTTCTGCCTCTCTGTCCTGACCACTGCGTCCTCAAGGCCACAGACAGAGCGGGCCCGGGACCCACAGCGTCCGTCTGCTTCACCTGTGCCCTTTCTTCAAGACTTCAGTCACGCACCCTCCAAGACTTCAGGGAGATGCAGCGCACCCCTTCCTGTTCCAGTGTTTGTAGGGTCTCCGCAAGGATGACAGTGACGGGGGACAGAAGATCCCGGCAGGAGGAGGAGTGTGGGCATGCGGGTGGCACACGGTAGCCCAGAGAGCAGAGCAGGCCACGCCCACCTCTTCACTAGGAAGTGCACTTTCACAAGCAACCAGAGGGCCGGGGGAGCCAAGCCTCCTGGCAGCGGGCGGCCATCCCATCCCCCTGTGTCCACGCAGGGCAATGTCCAGTGGAAGAGGACTTAAGGAGTGGCCCACCTTCCCCAGAACATTTCCCCTCAGGCCTCAATGTCACAGCTGGACCAGGGGGTCACCCTGTGTTGGTGCCTGGAGAGGAGTAGGGTTCTGCGCCTGGCTGAGACAGGCATGGGGTGGGGGTTCATACAGTGTCCCCTACAGCTTGTAAATGCCATTCAATTGCACTGAAGCGGGACCACCTCCTGCCAAAAGGCTGGGGTGCGTTCCTAGTGACAGAGCTGGTGATGACAATGGGATGCGGCGCCCCCCACAGGTGCCACCCAGACTTCCTAGAAAGCAACTGGGTGCAGGAGCAGACACGTGCAACACTGGAAAGTCCCATCCCAACATCCAGCTACAGCCCGTCTGCAGATCTGAACTGTGTTAGAGTGCGGTGAAGTCTACGTCTGCTGAGCATTCTGGAAGATGACCAGCTGACGGTGTCATGTTAGGTGGGAACCGCATGCCTAGGACAAGCCTGTGACTTCTGGGGTACGTGGGAAAGCAGAGCCTGGGAAACAGCTGCAAGGTCAGGAATGGTTTCTCCCTCTCGGCACGCCTGGCCTCAGAGTGACTGTTTCCACCTGGCACATCTTCACACGTTCTGATATGACCGCGTCTCTCTCCTCAATGAGAATGCCAGCAGGCGTCACAGCTTCAGGTTGGTTATCTGTTCCGGGTCGGTAACCACAGGAAACAACCGCAAAACCTCAGTGACGTGTCACGGCCGCCGCTGGCTTTTGCTCCCGGGGTGAGGTGCTGCCTGTGCACGACTGTGACTGGGGCCTGAAAACGTGTCTGCGCGCAGCCTGCCTGCTGGGTGTCGCCCAGTCCCATGGGAGGGGATCACCTGCAGGCCGACCGCTTGCGGGTGTGCATAACCACCACGCAGGGCTTTGTGGAAAGTGCAGGAGCGCCAGCCTCAGAGCCTCTGCTGGGAACCACTGCCAACATCTGCCCAAGCAAGTCAGAAGGCACCTGAGACTCCAGCTGGGACAGAGCCTTCCGATGCCAAATCCAGGACAAGAACCAGACAAGCCACACGTGGCTCCCAGCAGGGATCCTCGCTACAGCCCAGGGGTCAGCTGCTCCGGTTTCCATGGCAGAAGGGTGGTCACATGGCCCAGCGCAGGCTGGGGAGTGCAGAGAAGCTCACGAGAATGAATTCTGGGAATGATTGTCCCTCCCTGAGGAGAGAGCCGCTCAGCACATGGAGACGCTCCTCCAAAGCAGCTGATCCCCTGCTGCAGCCACCTTCCCACATCTGGCCTGTGGGCGTGGTCCTGGGGCCCTGTGGTGTCCAGGACCCAGGAGTGGCAGCACACCTGGGCAAGGCTAGAAAACCACCCAGCATGCCTCCTCCAGATACATGAGTGGCAGCATGTCCCCAGAACACCCGAGGACGCACATGGGGCTGAGCGGCCTGAAGTCGTGCCCAAGACATTGCCAAGGTGGCCGCAGTGACAGGGCCAGACAGTGGTGGGAACACAAGGCTCAGCAGATGACCCCACAGACGGCCCAGTGTGCTGACCCCACATGCCGTCTCTACCAGGAAACCTTTCGCCTGCAGCCCTGCCTGGCCTAAGTGGACAGGCCATGTCACATTCCTCAGCAAACCACCTGTTACCTGCAGGAGAAATGCAGGCCTGAAAAGGTGGATGAGAGGAACCCGAGTCACCCTGAAGCCTTTAGTGGCCCTTGTCACAGATAAGATCCCAAAACTCAGGGAGATTAGGATGATTCCTCCTAACCATAAAATCTTAAGAATTTATGGTTAAGAATCCAACTAGAACTGGTCAGCATGGCCCAAACCTAGAGCTGCCATGGCGGTGGGGACTTCAAAGTATGATGTCACCCTGTCAGTCAAAAGTCAAGGGGTGGACCTGGGCGGGACTCTCTGGAAACTTCCCTGGGATTCCCAATAACACTGGAGTGCTGGAGAGGCACATGTCCCTCTCCTCGGAGAGGACCCCCTACCCCTTGAGAACGTACCCTTCCTCTACCTTCTAATAAACTTTTGCCTGCTACTCTAAGTTACAAGTCTGAAATCTTTCTGACTCGATGGCAAGAATCAGGGTTTGAAGGGGGGGTGGTCTTTGCTCTGCCTCAGTTTCCCAGAAGGCCTCAGCCCTGGAATAGCAGGAGCAACAACCAGGGTCACCGGGTTCTGCTCCACTCAGGCCTGGCACGCACCCCTGCTCCCATCCAGGCCCCAGGCCGCTGACTTGACTCAGGGCAGCTGGGATCCACAGGCAGCGGGCGGGAGCCCCAGCACTTCCCTGGTGGAGCGTCCCGGCCTGCACATGCGGAGTGTGGCTCCGTGCGTCCTCCTCCCAGGACAGCAATGTCTGCAGTCTCCCCCAGGATTATTTTTGGCACATACTCAGGCGAAGATTGAGCAAGACAGCAGTTGGCACCTGCCCAGTGGATCAGGAAAAGCCTGACTTTCCTGCCCTCCCATGGGAACTTGGCGCCTCCCTCCATGATGCAGACCATGGGCTTGGGGTCAGGAGGAACTCGAGAAGGCAGTTCACAGAGGCTCGGCGCTATCCCACAGTGGAGAAGTCTGCCAGGGTCCTGCCTGGATCTTGATCTTTGCACTGAGACTTGGGAAGGAGGAGCTGGGTCTCAGGATGGTCGCGTGACTGGTGTACTTGACCAGGCTCCTCGAGTCGATGAGAGAAACATAAACTGAAGAGTGCAGCTGTTTGGATTTCCTGAACTGCAGAACTGTGCCACGCACAGGTTCCCAGACCCCACTGTTCAGTCGCACCGTCTTGGAGAAAGCCCCTGTGTGCTCAGCCCTGAAGGGACAGATCAGGGTATCCGATGTCATGACCTCTGGTTTTAAGAGCTGACTGGCTGCAGATGCAGGACAGGCAAGAGCAGCACCCCAAGTGGGGCAGGAGGCTAGTCCCAGGAGTGTTGGGGACCAGGTGCAGGTGTTGGCCCCCTCCAGAGTAGGGACACAGGCCTCCCCCAGAGCCCTTTTCTGACTTGGGAGTGTACTAACATAGATGGTCTTCCAAAGATACAGACTCACCTGCTCCATTTCATACTGAAGGACTTGCCCTCCTCAGCAGGAGCGGGAGTGGCTGCAGAATCCAGTGGGGACAGCCCTGCCCTGGGCTTGTGCGGGGGGGCTCAAACCCAGCACCCTTTCTTTTCATATTCCAGGTGGCTGGCGAGGCCATGGGCTCCTGGAACTGCTTCATTGCTGTCTTAAGTCAATGTGTTGAGGGCAGAACTGAGAGCAGGACGTCAGGGAGAAGCAGAGCAGGGCGCAATGCAGACTGGACCTGGCCGCACACACCAGTGCACCGTCCCTTCACACATTCATTCTGAGTCAAGGCGTCTCCTTGGGACAATTTGCTGAAATAGCCCGGAGGCTGGAGGCTGGCTTAGAACCAGTGAATGGCTGCCTTCAAACACATGCGTTCAAAACTCAGACCCGGAAACTCTGCTGAAGAAATGTTGCCAACTGCCCAGAGCATAGCCCAGGCCCACACCCTAGAGGCCCTGCACCCCATCGGGGGAGGGACCCCAGGGAGAAGCAGCCTGACCCCAGCAACCCCATCTTCCCTGGACAGCCCTGCACCTGAGGGAGGGGTTCGGAGCCTCCAGGGAACTCACGTGGAACCTCAGAGCTGCTCCACCTGGGCTCATGACTCATGCCGATACCAGAGGACAGTGAGCAAGAGCAGGCGGACGCAGCAAGAGGTCTGCAGTCACAGGAGCCTTGACAAGGAGGCAGAGGCCCGGGAAGCTGCCCCGCCTGCTGTATTTGATGGTGGGCCTGATGAGGAGTGGACAGGCGTGGGAAATGGCACGGCCCAGGCGTGGCCATGTGTTGTAGTCAGCTGCTGTGACTACAGGACCCAACCAGCGCGATCATAGAGGAGGGAAAGTCTACTTGAGGGCTCCTGGTGTCAGAGGTCTTGGCCCACAGAAGGCCAGCTCCGCTTCTTGGGGCTCAAGATGAGGCTGAACGTCACGGCGGAGTGTGCGGCTGAGGGAGCAGCTCACACCAGGGCGAGGAGGAAGCGGAGCTCCACTCTCCAGATACAAGCACACACCCAAGGCCACACCCCGACTCCCACCCTCCGGCCACACCCCCACTCCAGTTAATCCCATGGGCCATTGATTAGCTCACTGGTCAGGCGAAGGCTGTAACCCGGTCATTTCCCAACTTCTTGCCTTGTCTCACATGTGAGCTTTTGGGGGACACCTCATATCCAAACCATAACACCATGGAAGTGAACGGCGTCAGCAAGGCCTGCTTCGGGACAAGGCTGCACCTTCCCCAGGGGAAGGGAGGGCCCCTTGCATGAGGATCTGTGACCCCTTCAGGGAGAGAGGCAGGTCCAGGGAGAAGGCCCCTGCTTCTGAGGCTTTCCAAATTCCTCCATGACAGCTTATCTGGGGTAGGGTGTCCTGAGGCCCCTCACCATCAGGTCACACATAGGAAGGCTCGGAGGATGTCACAGGACACCTGGACATACCGGCTCCCTGTCACTCAGGGGAGGTCTCTGGTGAGAGTGCTGGACAGCAGCCCCAGGGGGAAGCCGGCTCTGGATGGCCATGGGGCAGCCTCCATGTCCCTGCCCACATGGCATAGTGTGACTAGCACTGAGTACATGACATGCATCACCCAATCCAGCTCTCTCCCTCAACAGAATGCCATGTGAAACCTTCAAGAGAGAGGAGGGGTCCAGTCTAGAAAGAAAAGAAAGAGGGCAGCAGAAACTGGAGGGCCAGTCACCATTCAGGGGTGTCCCCTGGGCTCCAGCTGCCCAGCTCTACTGCCACCGGAATGGCAGCTGTGATCTCAGCTTAGAGTTGTCGCCCATCTCCCCTCTCGGGAAGGCACTTGGGGGAGCACGTCCAGTGTCTCCGAGCCCCAGTCCTGTTCCCATGCCCACCAGTGGGAGTGATGAGAGCAGCACCGGGCCTCGTCAGTCCACACCTTCTGTGGATGGCGACGTAGGATCCGGAGAAGGAAGTGCTGGCCACAGGATGGGGGCCAGCACCTTGCCACTCTCCCCTTCCTGTGGAATTTCCCAGGGCCCTCGCACACAAGCACTTGTGAAGCTTGGTCCTGTGTGCTCCAGGTGCCTGGCCAGCTGGGACCTGCGGAGCAGAGCCATAAGGGACACTCCAGACCAGGCCAGACTGCATTTGCAAGGAGAGGTCTTAGAGACATGGCCAGGTACAGCCTCACCATTTAGAATGTGCGCAAGACCAGAAGGAAGAGGGTTCTAGAAGTTGGCTGGACCTTCAAGTGGAATGACAGGTTTGGGGTGTGTTGACACTCTGAACCGTGGGAACAGTGTGACGTCCTGATTGCCTGCTAGGGGGAACATCATGTGACAGCACAAAAACTAAGGAGAAAGGTCAAGTCTCGATGTGCAAACTGGACCGTGCACAGGGTCTTGGTGATTCAAGTTTGTCTGTGGAAGCTATACTCAATCCAATCAATAAGTCTTTACGTTGGCCCTTCTAAACTCTGGCAAGCGATGGCCTGCCAGTCGGGGTCACTGACCGTCTACTCAGAGAAGCTAAGGGAGGCGGGAAGTGAAGGATTCGGGTAACTGTCCCTTTCATCTGTCCTTGCTGCTGAGGCAGAGGCCAGGCCGGGCCTGGGGTGGATTTGCCTCAGACTCTCCAGCAGGTCCCCTGACCATCTGAGCGTCCTCTCCCCTCAGAGGTGAACCCGGCACAGCACCATAGAGCCCATCTCAGTTTAGCGCAAGGGCAGGGTCCTCTCCGTGGGGCTAAAGGCAAGGCTGTGAAAGGAGCTTGGCCTGGCCTTTGCCCCTCTCTGTGACCCTTGCTGCTCTGGGTGTCCCTCAGCCTAGTCCCACCGTCCTGGCTGCAGACACCATCTGGATGTTCTTTCAGCTAATGAGCGTTACCATGCTCCTGGGGTGGCATCGCCCACGTTAGGCAAGGGACCCGATCGCAGAACAGCCTTGGGAATGGCTCTTAGGACTGGACTCCAAGCCTGTGGCTCACTTACTGCTTGAATGAGTGTATTCATTCAGTGCATAATCATTGCGTGCTATGTGCCAGGCACAGTTGGGAATAAAATGGAAAGCATCCTCCCCTCGGGGAGTTGAGGAGAAAGGAGCAGGACATTAGACGGGGTAGAGGTGCAGTGGTGGAAGTGTCAGGAGGGACAACAGCTGGAGCTGCACTCCAGCTCTAACCAAGGGGCTGGGTGTCCCCAGAAAGGAGGGAGGAGGGAAGGAGGCTTCCTGCAGGGCTGGGGGCCGAGGGAAGGCCGGGCTGGGGTGGAGTGGAGGCCTGAGAGAGGAGGCCTGGACAGCACAGGGTGAGAACAAGATGGGGGCCACGGTGGGTGCAGAGGGCGAAGGGGCATCAGGCTTGAGTCTCACTCGAAGCGCAGTCAGGACGAATGTCCTGACCGACTGGACGAGAGCATGGGAGGGAGAGCGGGGTCAGGCTGGTGTCCAGCGGGGGTCCCTCAGGGCTGCTGGAGGGCACTGGCAGCTCAGGCGGCGGGTGGGAGGGGAGGCCAGCGCCACCCCACTAGAGCGGGATGGGTTGTCAGGGCCCAGAGGCTGTCAGCTCACCAGCCTGGAGATGCCCACGCACGGGGTGGGAGGAAGGGCGGAGGTCCACCTGACAGCATAGAGAGGCCAGGCCGGGAGCCCACCCAGCAGAGGGATCAAAGGGGCACCCGGGAGGGCACAGCGAGGACCTGAGGGTGGGGTGGGGGCCACGGGCAGGGGTGCGGAGCACCTGCCTCTCTGTACACACTGCCCGTCCCTGAGACAGAGCACACTTAGAAGTGGCCGGAGGTGGGCTTGCTCTCAGAGGCAGGCAGAGAGGGCCGGTAGGTGCCTCAGACTCACGAGGACCCAGTCCCCCTGCTCAGGAGGCTGTCCTGGTGCACGAGTCCAGTCTGTGTGTCCCACTAATGGGCAGCGGAGGCCCCCAGAGGGCAGCCTGCCCGGGTTCTGGCCTGGGGCCATGGCTGGCTGGGGGAGGCGTTGGAGGGCGGCTTCCTGCAGGAGCCTGGCCCTGCCAGGCAGCACCTGCTCCTGCACCTCCTGCGGAGTGAGAAGGGGCTGTGCGCCAAGGCCCCCCAGGGGACCTCCCAGTGTCTCCAAGGGCAGAGAGTCAACAAAGAGGAGGCACCTGCCTTGGCCTTGGCCGTGGGGCGACTTCATTCACACCTTTCACTACATCCAAGGTACACCGAGGAGCCTCCTCCCAAGGAAGCCGGCCACAGAATTCATCCAGTAAAATCCAATAAAGCTGAAAGAGGATCGACAAGTAAAAAGCAGTTCTAGAACACACAGGTGAGCATCCAGAGAAGGACAGACTGACTTGGTGCCATTATCTCCCAAAGAGGAGTCCACGTGGGGTGCGGTGGCCACACCTGTAATCCCAGGGACTCCAGGAGGCTAAGGCAGGAGGATTGGAAGTTCAAGGCCAGCCTCAGCAACTTAGCAAGACCCTATCTCAAAGTAAAATGTAAAAAGGATGGAAGAGGTAGCTCAGCTGTAAAGCAGCCCTGGGTTCAATCAAAAGAAAGAAGAGAGAGAGGAAGGGAGGGAGGGAGGAAGGAAGGAAGGAAGAGAAGAAGGTGAAATCCACAGGAAGAAGTATAAAAATTGAGAATCAGCTCCTACCTCTTAGATCAAGATCCTGGGGGATAAAATTCTCACTTTTTTTTAAACAAATACACATAAATTTGGATGTTGACAATTTCAGCAAAATACATGAAAAGTGCCTCTGAGGTGAAAAGCCTCCCCTTCCTCCAGGAACAGGAGAATGGAGGGAGTCGGGGAGGACAGAAGTCAGGAGGCTGCAGAGCGCAGAAAGGGAAGAGGCTAGCAGACAGAGGCCCTGGGAGGGAGGGGCTGCAGAGGGGCCACTGCCCCGCAGGGAGAAAAGCCCCTCGGACTTGGGGCCATTATCAGTGGTCCCAGGAAACACCAGAGACCTGGTTGTGTCTGACTGTAAGAGCAGAGTGGCCTCTCAGATCTGCAGTGGAGTGTGGCTCTGGGCTCCACCTTCCCTGGAGCGGGAACAGAGCTGCCCGCACAGCGGAGCTTCCAGTACTGGGCCTCTAAAGAAGAGCCCAGCTCAGGGAAGCGTGACGGCGTGGGGGCAGTACACACAACCACAGCTGCCGGCGACTTTAACACGTTCCAGGAGGCAGAAAAAAGTCTCAGTAACAAACTATTCGAAACTTAGCTGAGAGTATAAAATAAAAATAAAAAATTACCGAGAAAAGATGAAATAAGACAATGGAATAAAAGGAAAAGTTACAGGGATGAAGACACAAATTGTGGCTACGAGTGCATCTGTAGAGGAGGCTACCTGTAGAGGAGGCTACCTGTAGAGGAGGCTACCTGTAGAGGAGGCTACCTGTAGAGGAGGCTACCTGTGTTAGAAAGCGCAGGAACTGCATGGTCACGGCTGAAACCCAAGCAGTTCCACCAGGGAAATGGCGGCTGTCTCAGGGGAAGAACAGGAAGGAAAGAGCCAGAGGAGTCAGTGCGACCACGGCAGAGGACTGAGCAGTGGGCAGAAGGGCGATTCCACGTGACGCGCCCGGCGTGGAGACCATGGAGACCAGCCAGCACAGGAGCAACAGGAGTGTTTTAAATAGAAGTAAGTGGAACACAAAGTGAACACGTGATTGAAAAGATTTCCTGATGAGTCCCGTGTGAAAATGTGCGAGTCTGGGCAGAAAAGGCAAATGGTTCACCAAGCCCAAGTGCCCAGCGGCTAGAGAGGAATCCGGTAGGTGGAAAAGATCAGGAGGACGGGAAAGACACCCTGGAGCACCCTCCACGCTCCCCAGGCCTGTTTCCCTTCAGGCCTGGATCTGTAAAACCCCCAAGATCCTAGAGTCTTGTGAGTCAGATGAGAAATGCCCACACACACTGCTGGTTTATACAATGTATTTCCTTTAGACTAAATAAGGCCCAGAGGGAAATACTGTCAGATATGTATGCTACGGGTACCTCCCAAACGTTACCTACTGACTGGATGGTGCCAATCTAGAGATCCCAAAAGATCTCTATGAGCTGTAAGGCGTGGTTGGGTGAGGCTTCCGAGAAAGCTGTTTGAAGGCGGCAGACTTCACTACATGGAATGTAGATATGATCATAGTTGCCACAGCCATTTTGCAACCACAAGGCAGTTTGGGAACTAGAAGCTGCCCACCAAGGACTAGGGAGCAGAAAGACAGACAAGGACTGGGAGCAGGCACGAGGCAGAGGGCCACAGAGCCCTGGACAGCCCACTCCCAGGTACTTTATGCAAGAGACAAGCAAAGTTGTCTGGACAAAGGAGGCAACTTAGACGGCCTGCTGCAGAACGTGTGGGAGCTAACCTGGAGGGACAGCCGTGAGCCCTGCAGGAACAAGATGGTGCCTCACGCTGGGCTTCCTCTAGTGCTCTGCACTAAATCCCGTAGCCCTGCATTACACGTGTATTGATTATTTACTAACTGCATGACAGATTTTTCCTGTCTCACGGAAGGGTCATAAACTCGGAGCATGGAGACGGATGTAACTTCCCAGAGCCCAGGGCAGAGGACAGGCTGCCAGGCAGTCCTGGTGGGAGGGACACTGCCGCCCTTCCTCCCGTCTCTGGCTCAGTTGGGTTCCATGGGGGCGGGGGAGTGTGTCTGGGTCTCCCCCACCCTGTGACCTTGCCCTGTGGAGCCCCACCCCAGTCTCTCCTCTCCCCAGAATGGCACCCCAGGCCTGTGGGTGGGTTGACAAAATGGAGCTGAGGGGTGTGACTCCTGACCCAGAAGGATTCTTTTAGAACACAGGAACGGGGACAAAAATGAAAGAAAATCCTGAAGAGGGCGGTCTCGGGACTGCTAGAGTGGAGCGTCCTCCTGGGTTTTCGAAGGTGGATTCCGTCTTGCCTGGAGGCCAGCAGTGACGCCTTTGTCCAGCCAGCCAGCATCGCGTCCTATGTCCAGCCACAGAGGCCGCTCGCTTCCATGAGGTTGGAGTGGGGCTGGCCCACTTCCCCCACGACCATCTGCTGGGGACCCACAACTCTATCCTCCTGCCCCAGTGAGAGGCCAGGGCCACATACCAGGCCCCTGAACCTGGCCTGCATCCCTCGCAGGACAAGGGAATTCTGCAGATGCCTACAGAGTACAACCAGTAAGCAGGGGAGGCGCAAGAGAGCAGGAGAGGCAGAGTGCCATCCTTTGAGGCCCTGCATCTGGGCCATCAGATAAAATGCAGCAATTCCACGTAGAAAAAAAAATCTTAAGTGAAATTTAAATTTAACCGGATGTCCTAGTTTGTCTTGTAGAACTGGGCAATCTTCTCCTGGAACCATTTGTGCCTGAAGCCTGACACAGACTTCCCAGGGAGGAGCTGGGGAGGAACTTCTTGCACTGAAGGAACTTTCTCTAGGGTCCTTTGGAAAGCTTCTGCCCCAAGAATAAGCAAGTGAAGAGAAAATAACCCAAGTGGTCTGTGGGCATCAACCCTAAAGGAGGGGAGATTGCGCTGTGCTATGTGGGAGACCCTTCTGAAACCCATCTGCAGAGGCCAGGTATTTTGTGAAAAAGGAGAGTCAGGAAATCCTCTGAGCTATCCAGTGACGCCTAGAGGACTCCCATGATGACCCCCTGAGCTGGGCTGCAGTCTAGACTTCAACTCCAGGTGAAGGGCTGTGCTCATCAGCTGAGAAATCTGTCTGGCAGACACTGGATCTTTCAGGTGTTGTCGCCCCTAAGCTACACCGTCCTCACGAGACAGGGCAGCACGCACAGTGCCTGAGACGGCTGGAAACATGCACCGTGAAGTCCAGCCACCTACGTCCAATGTCCATTCTGCCACCAAGTGACCTAAATACACATGAGAGCTGACTGTCCTCTCCAGCCTGTTTCTTCGCCTGTACAAGGGACAGTAGCAGTGCATCCAGTGACTGAGTGAAGTGTGTTCAGATCCATGGTCTGCTTTTCACAAGCGGTACGTCATTACAGTCCTCACTCATGAACGGCTAGACGGAGCCTGTGGCCACACAACAGGACTTGGGGCCCTTAGTCAGCTCCTCGTCCTGGCAGCCTGCCCTTCCTTGCTGTGAGCTGGTCAAGGTAGCTGAGCTCTGTCCTGTGGTTGTTAAAGTGTGATGTAAATTGTACTTTGCTGTGAATTCACCTGTCCTTTAGGTACAGGAGCCCTAATGCCACATTGGGGCTCTAAGCCCACAGCCTCAGTCTGTGTTGCTCCACAAGGAATTGCCCAGTTCTGCCAGATAAAGTGTAAATCTGCCCTGATTCACTGCCTCCAGAGCCCTGGGAGTGGGGTCCAGTTGTTTCTTTTCCATCCAAAAGGAAGTGGGTGGGACCTGGATCATGTTTCACTGAGGGTTACTGAGCCAAAGAGAAAACTGGTCAAGCATTTCAGATCCGCCTGTCTCTATAGAAAATGCAAAGAGGAAACCAGGGTGACTGGCAGAGCGAGTTGGACCCCACTTGCCAATTCTCTTCTCATTTGCAAATATATTAGTAAGAAGCTGCCCTGGGCCGTTTCATTAATCCAGCACCCCTGCCTAACAAAGAGACGCCCTCCTCTTTAAACAATAACAAAGGGTTCCCGATTTCTCAGCTGTTCACTTGGCTAGAATTTGCCCTGAGTTCAAAAGAAAAAAAAAAAAAAATCCTGGCTCAGGAAACGAGGATTTGCAGGACAACCCCTTCCAGTCTTAACAAGGCAGGGTGTTTCTGGCCTGGCCGTTGATAATATCAAAACCCAAATATTCTTATTAAGACTGACAGAAGGGTCTATCCTGGGCAAGTTCTCATTAGGAAGGCTAAGGGTGGAAAGCTGTCCATTCTTCAGAAGTCCTCAGTGCTTAGATGATTTTTTAAGTCATTTTCAGAACTTAAGCTAAAAATAGAAACCAAATATCAAGTCCACACTGAGGGAGCAAAGAGAGCTGGGATGTGATGCTAAGTCCTAGACACGTGGGGATCCATGGCACCGGAGCTCTGGCACGAGTAGCTAGACCAGATAGGCTGGGCCAGTGAGCACCGAGGAAGGCCAGCAGCAGGATGTGGAGGAAGCCGGGGGAGGGAGATAAGGAGACAGAAATAGGTCCTCTTTCTTCCAGTTCCTATCTCTTCCTCACTGTCCTGCTTCAAAGAAGAAAAGAAACAGAAAACATTCGAAAACATTTCTCATAAATTGGGTTGTAAAGTTGACTCACTTGTAAATAACCATCTGCTCCAGCAGAGGCTACGTGGGCTCCGGAGACACAAGCTGTGCTGGCGCAGAGCCACACCCAGGGCCCCTTGGCCTGCGCATCCTGCACCCCGGCTGCCTTGCTCTGGGTCCTGCGTGGAATAGCAGCCCCTGCCCCTGCCCTTCATTTGTAACTGGAGAGGAAGCTCTTCAAAGGTTTGGAAAGCCAACTTCTTGGCATGTTCTGCTCCAAAATCCAGGTTAGCTCCAGGTGCCCTTCCTGTTTGTTTCTTAGTGAAGCTGAAGATCCCCAAGGGTAAGCACCACACTCCCCAGTGCAGTGGGAATGTTCTCTGAGACATGTCCCCTTTAGCCACGCAGAACATGAACTCATGTAGCCCCTTTCCAGGTAGCTATAAAAAACAAGAGCTACCCTCAGTAAACTAGGATTAAAAAGGAGCTTCGTCAACCTGAAAAAAAAAACAAAAACAAAACTACAAACTCTCTGCAGCTACCATCATCCCTAAAGGTGAGCAAATCCAACTTTTCTCCCAAAGGTGGGAACAAGGTAAGCAGGCCCACCACTGGGTAGGGAGTCCTAGTTCAGGCAGCCACACAAGGGCTTACATGATACACATTGGCAAGGGAGAGGAAAAGCTGTCTGTTCACAAATGACATGATCGTCTATATAGAAAATCTAAAAAAAAACAACATTAAACAAAAATATCTCCTGGAACTAATAAGGGATGATAGCAAGATTCCAGAAGACCAGAAAATATGCAAAAGCCCATCTCTTTCCTACAGCCCAATAATGAGCAAATGGTACTTGAAATTAGAAATACATTACCATGTATGTTAGTACTGCCCCCAAATGAAATGCCTTAAGGATGAAGCTAACAAGATATTCAGAAGTTCAATATGAAGAAAACTACAAAATTCTCATGAAAACAATCAAAGAATTGAATAGATGCTCCAGGTTCATGAATAGAAAGAATATCATCAAGAGGTCAGCTCTTCCCAATACAATCTATACAGTCAATGCAATCTCAATCAAAATCCCAGCAAATCATTTTGTAGATATTGACTAGTGGATTCTTAATCACATGGAGACCTGGAATAGCAAGTCAATATTGAAGAAGAAACAAAGGACAGATATGATCCCATGTCAAGACTTTCTATAAAAGTGCAGTAATCAAGACTGTGTGATATTGATAAAAGGACAGACAAATAGGTCAATGGAAACAACAGGGAATACAGAAACAGACCCACATAACTATGACCACTGAACTTCGACAATAGAATAAAAGTCATGCAATGGGACTTGGTGCTGAACAATTGGGCATCCACACGTGTAAGAAGTAAATCTAGAGGAGTCCTTACACCTTAACTCAAAGTCACAGCCTAAATATAGAATGCAAAACTGTAACACTGCCAGAGGAGAAAATCTAGATGACTTGGGTTTGGTGATGACTTCTTAGACACAACAGCAGAGAGGGTTCCATCATTGGACAGGCTGGACTTCATTCAAATAAAAACCTTTTTCTCTGTGAAAGACACTGTCAAGAGACAGAAATGTAAAGCCATATCTGGAAGAACATATTTGTGAAAGGTGCATCTGATAAAGGGCTGTTATCCAAACTATACAAAGAACTCTTAAAACTACCATAAGGAGCTGGGCACAGTGGTGCACGCCTATAGTCCCAGCACTTTGGGAGGCTGAGACCGGAGAATCATGAGCTCAAAGCCAGCCTCAGCAACATTGAGGTGCTAAGCAACTCAGTGAGACCCTGTCTCTAAATGAAACACAAAATAGGGCTGGGGACGTGGCTCAGTGGTCAAGTGCCCCTGAGTTCAATCCTCAGTACAAAAAAAAAAAATACCATAAGGAAACAAAAAACCCAATTAGAGAATGGACCAAAGACCTTCACAGACACATCAGCATAGAAAATATACAGATGACAAGTACATGCATGAAAAGATGCTTCACATTGTACGTCACCAGGAGCATGCCGATTGGGACAGCAGTGAGATACCACTACACGCTGTCAGAATGGCCGAGACCAGGACACGGCCAACACTGAGTGCTGGGGTGATGGGGAGCAGCAGCAGCTCTCCTGCACTGTGGTTGGGGATGTGGAGTGGGGCAGCTCTTCGGGGAGTCTGGGGGTTTCCCACAAAACTATGCCTACTCTTACCATGAGAGCCAGCAATCACAGTCCTCAGCACTCATCCAAAGGACCTGGAAACTTACATCTAGACCCAAATCAGAAAACACACAGAGCTCACCCTGCACGTGCATGTCCACGCAGCAGTCTTATTCTTAATCACGCCAACTGGGAACAACCAAGACGTCCTTCAGTAGGTGAATGAATAAAACTGTGGTACATCCAAACAACAGAAAATTATTTAACACCAAAAGCAAAAGGGCTATCAAGCCAAGAGAGGACACGGAGAAATCCTAAAGGCATATTATTAAGTGAAAGAAATCCATCTGAAAAAGTAACATTCTATATGAGTCCAGCTGTATAATATTCTAAAGAAGGCAAAATCACAGCGACACTAAGCTCAGTGGTTGCCGGAGGCTAGGGGGAAGGAGGTGCTAGATTTGGTCTGAATCTCTCAAAGGCAGGGGGTCTGGTCCTGCACTTGGCCCTAGTGGGAGGTGGTGGAACCTTCAGAAGGCGGGGCCTAGTGGGAGGAAGTGAGGTCATCGGGGGTGTGTCCTCAAAGGGATATTGGTGCCTGGTCTTTTCCTGTCTTCTGCCACAAGGTGAACAGCTTTCCTTCACACACGCTCTCACCACAATGGGCTGCTTCACCACAGGCCCAAAGGAAATGAGGTTGACTCACCATAGACTGAAGCCTTCAAAACTATGAGCCAAAGTAAACTTTTGGTCCTTTCTAAGTTGATTACCTCAAGTATTTTGTTGCAGTAACAGAAAGCTGACTGACATAGGAGGGATGAACGGACAGAAAATGGGAGTTTTCAGGCAGTGAAAATACTCTGTATGATACTAAAATGATGGATACATGTCTCCTTACTTTTGTTCAAAGCTACAGAATGCATACCACCTAGAATGAGCCCTAATTAAGATATGGACTCTGGGTGATGGTATGTCAATGTGGGTTCATCACTTGTAACAATGCATCACTTTGGTGGAGATGTCGATGGCAGCAGAGGACTTTGTGTGTGTGGAGCCTAGCAGTATATGGGAAGTTTCTGTGTTTTCCTCTCAGTTTTTCTGTGAACCTCAAACTGCTCCAAAAGTATAAAATCTTGCAAACATGATAGCTACCATTGGTCGAGGACCTATGTTGTGCCAGCCATGGGCTCAGAACTGTGTGTACACTATCTCAAATAATAGTCGACGTGATAGCATCAGATAGCACCTGCATCTTGCAGGGAGAGAAACTGAGGTCCAGGGACCGTAGGGGACATCTCTGCCATGCACATGGGTGTCCACTCTGCTCATCACCCCCATAGAGGATTCCTCCCATTTCTATGTCCAGCTGTCCACCTATGGCTCCACGTCCTCACTGTGGACTTGGAGGCAAGGCCCAGCACTTACCTCTGTCAGAGTTTCCTCTTCTCTCTGGAGTTGGGAGTGCAGGTTCCTTTGAGCTGGTCCCAGGGTGGCTGTGTGTCCCCCATGTGGAGCAGGTGCAGCAGGGCAAAGCCAAAGTGGAGTGAGGAGAGGGCCAAGGGACGACGGGTCCTGTCTGACCTCGGCTCCAGAAGCCCGAGAGCCGCCCTGGCTGGCACAGGAAGCAGAACTGGAATCTGAACTCTGGCTCACAGTGCTCGCTGCTGCATGATGCCCGGTGGTCATGCCAGGGACTGCACCTGTCCCTGGGAGCGCTTGGTCGTCACCCCTTTCCCACTCTCCAAGCGCTGTTACCCACCAACTATATTTCGTCAGTGTTATTCCATGTTCATAGTTTTTCTTCATCAAACTTTCTAGAGCAAATCCTCTGTGTCCTCGAACAGCCATGGGTCAGTGTTCCCACACCTATTGGTCCACTGCAGCCAGAGCACCTTGTTACTTTGTCCTGGCTGTACTCATCCTGTGGGTGAGCGTGGGCCACCACGTGGATGACAGGGTCCCCTTCCTCACTGCCCAGTGGCTCCCCCGTCCCATGTTCTCCACTGCCTCTAGCCCGCCTTCCCAGCCTCCTCCAAGAGCACCCCTGCCCACCCCTCATTCTCAGGGGCTCCTCAGGAGCTGCCTCTCTCGCCCTCCCTCTGTGTTGTCTCCTCCTTGTCTCTTTCTAGAATCATCTTCCCAATGCTGCTGAATCTCACGTGGGCGCCTCTAGCCCAGATCTCTTCAATGAGCTCCAAGCTCACGCGCAAACCTTCCCACTCACCTCTCACCCTCCACGTCACTCCGAACCCAACGTGGCCCAACAAGCTCATCCAGTTCCGGATCCCATCTTCTCTTCTGTATTAGATTTGTTGTGCTTAAGCATCCTGTTGTTTGAACTAGAAGACCACGTAGCTCCCTGTCCCCTCACCCACTCGCCCAATCAGTGAACAAGTCAGTCAATTCCGTGTCCCAACATACCTTGAATTCTTTGACTCACCCCACACACACTTGCCTAGAGAACCATCTCTACATCTCTCACCTGGCCCACTGTGCCACCCTGCTCGCCTGTGTGCTGGAACAACCTCCCCCAAGTGGCCCAGCTTGGAGACAGTCCACCGGGGTTGCCTGCTCACGGGACACTGCTCAGCGGGGTCTTTGATGTTGCCGGCGGAGCTGGAGAGCTGTGTGTGATGCAGGAAGCCCCCTTGAGCACTGGGCTGAATCCTGCCCCTGAGCTTGATCCTGCTCCTATAAGGTGGACACTTTTTCAAAAGGACTAAGCATTGATGCACAAGCTGCCTTGAGCTTTCCTGACCTTCCCTCCCTGAGCCCCTGTGGGTCCCAGCCCGCCTCTTGGTGTTTGCACAAGTATGGGTTTTCTGGCCAAACACTGCATTTAAATCAATGGTCTAACTCCATCCCTAAGAGACCGACACTCAGCCTGCCGCACTCGGTCTTTTTGAACTCAGCTGTGTGTTGGGCTCTGATGTGACATTGTGCAACTTCCTGAGAGCAACGTGCCATTATCCTGGAGGGAAAGGGCTATTTAAATCCCAACTCACAGCCGTACCCATTAGCTGCAACAAAGCCAGGCCTCTCTGTGCCTGTGGACAGTGCCCTGAACTCACAATGCCCCTTAGCAATGAGGCTTTAATTACAGCATTTTCAAAGATGCTTCCCAGTGAGCCTGCAAGATGGGAAGGCTGCCCTCCTCCTGGCCTCCTCTCTGGGGCACAGCTGCAGCTTCAGATCCCACATGAATGAAAATCCACTCCATGCCAAGGGTGTGACCAGGGTGCTGGGCCGCACTGCAGTCTGGGTGGAGCCCCAGCTGTAAAAAGCCAGCGGGCGTCTCTCCTGGGGCCTGAGCCACAAAGTGCCAGTCAGACATCTGAGCAGGGGCCATGGAGCCCGGCAGGGCACGGTCAGTGCAGACTTGGCTCTCAGAGACGCCCCCACCCAGGCTCAGCAGCAGCAGGCCACATGGGTGCCCTCATTCACCGAAAGGAGAGGGCAGCCCAGTGAGCATATCGTGAACTTCCAGGATCAGGAGAGAACTAGGAGAGTGGAGCTGAGGCCCATCTCCACCCAGAGGCCAGCTTGGCCCACGGAGCATGCCCCAGCCCACAGGCCAGCTGTGCCTCTGTTTCTGAAGGGACAGTAGCCCTAAAGTGCTTGCAAAGCCCGGGACCTCCCCAGCCGACCTGGGCCTCTGCTCTGCCCGCCTGCTTTGTCTCTGATGGCCCCACCACATCCCACAGGCCTTGTCCTCTGCCCTGGAGTGCCGGCCACCCCTCCCACAGAGCCAGCGCCACCTGGAGGACTTGCCTCTGGAGGGTCCTCGTGTTTTCATCCCCCTCCTGACGCCCACTGCGCTCTGATGCTGTACATTCCTTAACTCCAGATCTGGGCGCTCAGATCGTTTGTAGGCACATTTTCCTCACCTGCAAGAGTCTGCTCGGGAGAAAGCAGAGGCCTGGCGGCACCCCTGGCTGGAAGGGAGACGGGGCTTCGCTGAGCCCACCGTGGAAGCCTGAGCACTGGGATCCTCAGAACAAGGAGCAGGGCCACCAAAGGCCATGTGCCCTCGTGCCCGCTGACAATCGTGCCCACGGGGTATCATGTCACACTGATGCGGAGACCTGGGAATAGCCTTTCTTTCCGTCTCCTCTGTACCCTCTGAAGAGTTCTGGAATGTGAAGAGCCTCCCGACTCCGGTGCAGACTCTGGGGCCCTGGAGTGACCCAAGGCCCACCCTCTCACGCCAAAGAGCAGCCCTTTCTGGAGGAGCTCGTGGTGACCAAAGAATCTCCCCAAGACACTCCCCTGAGGAAGAGGGTCTTTCACAGCCCTGCAAGGCAGCTGGGCACGGTGGCCACGCTTGTCTTCCCAGTGACCGGGCAGGCTGAGGCAGGAGGATTGAAGATTCCAGGTCAGACTCAGCAAGTTGGTGAGGCCCTGTCTCAACATAAAAAATAAAAAGGGCTGGGGCTCAGCCCAGTGGTAAAGCACCCAGGCTCAATCTCGAGGCTGCGAAGGACGAAACAAAACCCCTGCGCCGCGTCAAGCAGCACAACTGCCTTGGTAACGGAAGATGACCACGTGGACGCACGGGCCTTCCTCTGTGCTGCCTTGTATTCAGGAAGCAGGACGTTAGGACACACCAGGGCCCACAATGTCCAGACACAGCGTGGACGTGGCACCGGCTGGTCCTCACACCCTCACGGGCATGTCGTTTGAGGTGAAGCAGCCGTGTCAGAGAAGCTCTAGGGTGTGCCAGGGGATGAGGGCGGGACAGACCAGCCCTGCTGCGGAGCCTCTTCCCCTCTCAGGCCCCCCTGGAATCCTCTAGAATCCACCTGGTGAGTTGCAGGGGAAGAGCCGCAGGGGTGCTGGCCCTGGTGTGGCTGGCACAAGCAGAGTGGCAGGAAGTAAGACCCAGGCTCTGGCCCCGGCAGCAGGGGCACAGTGACCCCAGGCCTCCCTGACCCCCACATGCATGCTCCCAGGAGGGGAGAGGGGTGCCAAGTGAAAGCAGATCCCGCTCCGACCCCACCAAACAGCAACCCAGGGCATGTGCCCTGCTGCCCAGCGGTCACCTGAGTACCACCTAGGCGTCCTCACCAAGCTCCCTTCATTCACCCCAGTCCCTGGCCCAGGGAGAAGCGGAGGTTATGGCACAGCTGTCCCTCACTGTCTTCCTGAACTTCAGAGTGGGACCAGGGGAGCGCAGTGGCGGCAAGTCCCGCTCCTGTGCAGAGCTCCCAGCACCCACGTGGTGGGGCAGTCCTCTCACCCCGGGTGACAGCAGGAGGGGTCGTTCCCACTCCTCTGCTCTAGCCCAGGGGAGCTGCGTGGCTCTCCCTGGTCCCTGCACTTTGACCCATTCTCCCTCTGGCACTGCTGTGAGCTGGTCCCCAAAGGGCCCAGGCTTTGCCCTCCGCTTCCTCCCCACCCCTCTAGCCAGCCTCCAGCCATGCTCCAGCGGGCAAGGCCCTTGACCTGAGCCCCTCCTGGCCTGGCTGGCATCTGTGCACTGATCATCCCCTTCTAGAGGCTGCCCCTCTTCTGGTCTTTGGAATATTCCATGCCAGATCTCACCTCCTCTTGAGATCTACTGCCCACATTGCCCGGAAGGTCCTCAGAAACCACCTGTCGCTGACCCTGGGCAGGTCTCTTGCCAGAACACAGTGAGTGCAGCACATAGGCACAAGACCCCCCAAGGTGGGAGCACGCTCCCCACCAACACGGACGTGCTTTATCGGGGTTCACTGTGGTCATATCATGGACTGTTTGATCCTGTGGGATGTTTCCAGCACACATGAAGGGCACCCCAGGGCGTGGTGTGCATGCTGTGATTGCGGCTCTGAGGGATGATACCTGTGTGAGAAGAGGAGGAAACTCCGTGACTGCAGGACCCGGGGCGGCTGCCATTTTCTTCTCGTGCTTTCGTACCTTTACATTTTTTTTTATGCGATGAATTTGCACCATATAAAAATCAAGACAATGTTCTATGAAGAGGGATATGGAGAGAGCTGGGGTGCCGTCTGGTGAGCACCACCAGGCTCCCTGAGACCTGAGCGGTGTCTCCCTGTCTAGCATCCTCAGGGCCCCACCCAGCATGGCCACGGAATCCATAGGACCTCCTTGAAATGTCCCCAAGAAGCATGCGGAGCAGAGTTGACCCCAGCTAACATTTAGAGAAACTTTGGTTCAGCAAACTTGCTAGCAGTAGGAGGGTGCAAATAGGAGAACTTGTGACAATCTCTGCCTGTCCAAGTGGTCCATGGTGTCCACAGGGGAAAGGCCCCCTGGAGCTCAGAGATAGAAGACAGAAGGAGCCAAGCGCTAATGCATTTTCTCTTTTTCGTTTCCCTTTGTTAAAATGTAGAAATAATTAATGTGAAAGGAAGCACCCAGGCTTCCAGGGTTCAGCCCAGTGAACTCCTGCTTGTGTGTACCCAGGTCACAAAGAGCGGCCACAGCACTTTGCACCCCGTTGCCAGCCCCGTGCACCTTTGCACCAGGGCCCTCGATTTCTGTCCCGCTCTTGGGCTCCACACGAGGACGCAGCAGAGTCTCGCGTTGCCCCTCGGGTGCACCGTGGTGAAGGGATACCCGTCCATGCAGCTGCCCACCTGTCGCTCATCTCTTTGTCACCGAGCAGTCCTCCCGGTGTGAGCCTGGCACCACTTGTGATCCATGGTCCAGCTCTTGGGCTTGCGACTGCTGCCAGTCTGGTCTGCTCTGTCAACTCTGGAGCAAGTGTGTGAAGGGATATATATCTTCATTTTCTTTGGGTAAATAAGTACCTAAGGAGTGAGATTGCTGGATCATTGGAAAGAGACATGCTTGGTTTTGGGTTTCTTTGCTGCTGGGATGAAACCCGGCGCCTTGTGTGTGCCAAACATACTCTCTACACTGAACACCCCCTCCAGCCCTGAGGGACACCAGCTTCTCTCCGTAGAAACTGCAGAGCTCCAATGAGTGGCCATTCCACGTTTCACGGCTACAATGGTTAGTCACCCTTGGGGTGTGGAGTGCATTTCATTATGGCTCCAGCTCGTGTTTCTGTGGTGACTCATGGTGCCAGCACCTTTTCCTGGCACTGTCTATGTGGGGCAAACGTGCTGGCCCCACGTGCTCACCCCAGCGTTTTCACACGCATACACACCCACACAGCCCCATGCAAAGCCCAGCCTCCATCGTTTCCAAAACCTTTTGAAGTCTTTTGCTCATCTTGCATCTTGCATTGGGCTGTCTTTATTTGTTTATTTATTTATTTAGGCACAAGGGGTTGAACTCAGGGACACTTGACCGCTGAGCCATGTCCCCAGCCCTATTTTGTATTTTGTTTAGAGACAGGGTCTCACTGAGTTGCTTAGTGCCTGGCTTTTGCTGAGACTGGCTTTGAACTCATGGTCCTCCTGCCTCAGCCTCCAGAGCCTGTGGGATTACAGGCATGTGCTACAGCACCTGGCTGGGCTGTCCATCTGGATGGTAGCTTGGTAAGAGTGCTATAGACTGGACACAAGCCCCTGGTCCATTGCATGTGCTGCAAACCTTTTCTCCCGGTCTATGGCTTGCCTGCTCATGGTTCAAGGCTATCTTTTGATGAACAGGAAATTTAAATGTTCATGAGGTTCAGCTTACCATGCTTCTTTGGTGTTTGTTTGGATGCGGGCCTTGCCATGTTGCCCAGGCTGACCTCAAACTCCTGGGCTCAGGTTTCCGCCCGCTTCCTCCTCCTCGGGTGAGGACCACAGGGGTGCACCACCGTGTCCAGTCGTGTTCTTCTTTTACAGTTAAAGAGTGTGTTGTGCCCAGGAAATGTTGCTTACCCCCGATCAGGTGTGTTCATCTTCCTCATTGCTGGAAATGTCACATGTAGGTCTATGACCCATTTAAATTAACTCCTGTATAAGCAGAAAAAGGTCAGATTCCTTTTTATTTCCATACAGATATCTGACTGTACCCACCAAAAACATTTGTTTAAAAACACTTCACTTTCTCCATTGGACAGACATGGCACTTCAGTTGAGATCAACTCACCTCATACATACCAATCCATTTCCGGGTCCTCTGTTTTGTGACAGTGATCTCTAGGTACATCTTTTTGCCAACACTTGACTGTCTTAATTATTGAAGCTTTACAGTAAGTTGTTTATTCAGGTAGTCTAATTCTTTACGCTCTTTTTCAAAAATGTTTTAACTACGACAGATCTTTTGAAAAGCTTAGTTAAGAGAATCATATTGTTAATTTCTACTTTTAAGTATCTATTGGAATTTTTATAAAGATTGCATTGAGTCTGTGCTGATCTGGGGAAACTGGCATCTGGACAATATTGTCTTCTGATCCCTGAACACATTCTGCCTCTCCCCATGTCTGGGCCTTCTTTAATTTCTATCAGTAATGTTTTCTTTATTTCAGTGTGAGGGCATTACCTATATTTCACTGGATTTATTCCTAAGCTACTTAGTGTTTTTAATGTGATTTGTAGTGTTTTTCCTTTAACTTTTATTTTGTAATTGTTCATTGCTAATTTATAGAAAAGCAACTAATTTTTATTATTCATTTTGCGTCCTGTGACATTATTAAATTTATTTATTATAGATGGTTTTTAAATGTTCTGTAGGATTTTGTGAATAATGGCAGTTCTACCCTGCTTCTGATCTTTATGGCTTTTTACTGACAGTTTTCCATCTAAAACCCCTAATGCATTGTTGAACAGAGTTGGTGAAAACAGCCTTCTTCCCACTATCAGGAGAAAACCATTGTATTTCACAATTCAGCAGGCTGTTGATGCAGGCTTTTCATAGATTCTTTCTATCACCTTGAGGAAGTTCTACTTCATGTTTGCCAAACACTTTTTATCAAGAAGTTCATCAAACGCTTCTTCCATATTTATGATAAGACCAGTGGCCTCTTCTCGTTAATTTTCCTATACCGAGTAAAAATAAATCTTTCTGGTTCTCAAAGAGTCGAGATCAGCCTTGGGAAGCTTTGCATTTGGAACCTGGAGTCCTTGTCAGGAGGGTGTCCTCTAAGGCAAGGCCGGCAGACCTCCAGAAGGATATTCTGCCATCACTGACTGCTAACACATTTCATCCAAATGCAAGTGTGTGAGATGGGCTGTCTGAGGGTGAGGAAAAGCCCACCTCCCTTTCCCTGCAAGATCTCAGGTCAGGAAGATGGGGTGTTGGGCCAGCACATTATCTGAAGGACACTCAATTTCAAGGTCTGGAAGGGCAGAAAATTCGCACTGTCTTGCTCACAGGAACACCCGTACCTGGAACAGCCTCGGCTTGTCTTTGTGTGTGTGTTAGTAAACATTTGTTGGATAAATAAATGAGCAAATTAACGAAGGAACAGATGAATGAGTCAGTGCCTATGTGGATGAGATACAAATCGTCCTCTTGGGACACAGGGACTTGACAGAAAAGATCCAGGTATGGGCCTGTGCTGCAGGAAGAGCCCCAGGGAGCCGCTCCCAGTCCAAGTGAAGGAGCACAGAGCAGGTCTAGAGACTCCTGAGCGCCTCCTTTGGTTGCATATTTTAGTGTTTAGCTGCCTGTTTCTGCTTTAAAAAGTAAAGGTCAGGTATGCTACCGCCGCCGTCCACGGCAGGGAAGAGGGACGCTTCCCTCCTTCACCCGCGCAAGTGAAACAGCAGTGCTCCACTCAGGTCATGCCCGGGCCCTGCTCACAAAATGTTTGCTTCCAGTTCCCTAACCTTGGCTCCGCGGGACCAGAGGCCATGGCTGGGGGTTGGCGGGTGCCTCCACCAGGAGACAGACAATGACTCCATTGAATTGGGAGCTGAGATCCCCGCCCCACAGGATCCCCACGCCTGAGTCAGCAGGCAGAGAAGGGAGCTCCTGTGTGGCTGTGTGGCTGAGCCTGGCGGGAGGGGGAATCGCTGCTGTGTCACGGGCAAGGGAGAGATCGTCTGAGACCCCGGGCCCGTCTGGATGCGGCCACGTCCTGAGCCTGAGCATCAGTGGAAAACTGCGACCCCACTCAGAGGCCACCACAGAAGGCCCAGACCCCTGCCAGCAAAGCAGACTCAGTGAGGGTAAATGGGACACCGAGCAGATGACAGAAGCGGGTACGGATGCCCGTCCACTCTGCAGCGAAGGGAGGGGCCCAATAGGCCCGACTTAGGCTGGAAATATGGAAATCCAAGATGCGTTCATCCATGGGGGTGCAGCTCAGTGACAGACGTGTGCTGAGCCCCGAGTCCAGGACCCAGAGCCACCTGCCCCGCGCAGTCCCGCACAGCACCGTGCCTCCCGTCACGGTCCCTCGGCTGGCTGGGCCAGCACCATGTATCACACTGCATGTCACCAGCCTTGGTCCCAACCCAAAGCTGAACTGCAGCTTCTACTGAAGGAGCATCACTGTCGCACATCAGGAAGCTGAAAGCCGTAAGTCAGACCGTCCTAGGCTGGGGACCGTCCACAGCCATAAATACCAGCTCCGGCCACGTGACCAGTGATGGACAGGAGGCCATCATCCTCTGAGCTCTCCTGCTTTGGTGGAGAACGTGATTGTAGCTTTGTTGACCTAGCTTTGCTCTTCCCCGCTTCTCCTAACACCTTCAGGGTGAACACACAGTCACTAATGGCCGTGACGGGGTTCAGGGTATGGGGTATGAAGGGGAAGAGCAACCTTCAGCCAGACTCGCACCTCCTGGCAGGGAGAGTGTGAGTTCGGCTGTACCCAGCTATGCAGAGATTTGCTGTGGTCTTTCCTTGGGGGCTGGATGTGATTTAGGGGCCAAGCTATCACTGCATTTATGGAGACCATCAGGTTTACCTGTGCAGAAGATTGTACTCCACGGCCTGGTGGGCCTGACCCAATCAGCTGAGAAAGCCTCCAGAGAGAGCTGAAGCTCCGAGCTGAGAAACCCCACCTGGTAGGCACCGCAGCCCATGGCCGAGGTCCAGCCCGCCCTTCCCGTGGCTGTCCTGTGGACTTGGCACTTGCCTGGCCCCCACAGCCACACAAGCCGATTCCTTGAGCTAAGTGGCTTATAAATGTTCCTACAGGTTCTATTTCTCTCCTTGAGCCTTGCCCAACACAGCCTTTGTTTCCAGAAAAGTGAGATGAAGCAAGATGACTAAGGCTGAGGACCATGACAGGGACAGGAGGGCGCTGAGTCCCACTCGCCCTGAGAGGAGCACCCGGTAACCCCAAGCAGCGAGGAGCAGAGTCTCCACGTCCCTGTGTGGTGAAGAAACGGCAGTCGGCGGGCAGTCAGATGGCCCTGCATGTGACTGGGGCTCTGAGGACGAAGGCGGGGTCTAGAGCGGGCCCTGTGCTATCGGCACACGTGACCCTGTGGACAGGGTCCTCAGGCCAGGCCCTCTGAACTGCCAAAGGCCCACGGAGAGTAGAAGAAATCCCTGTCAGCCCCTCAACCGCCCACATTACACCCATATCTTTAGGAGAAAGAGTCTAGGAAATACAAGCCACCACAGCAAGCCTGCTGTCCCCAAGCTCCTACTCAGAAATCCCCAAACCACGAGTATCCAGGGGTGAGTTTCCTGAAGCCCTGGGTTTGAAGCAGAGTTGGGAGTGTTTTTACACAGGCCTCCTTCTAGGCAGGTCCTGCCGTTGCCTGTCCAGTCTTCAAGTGGACCATGATGCCGGTCCAGCTCATACGTTGCTATTTATGCTCAGGGAAAGCACTATTCCCAGGCTCTACACTCACCAAGCTGACCTGTGCCATCACGGTAGAACACCAGCGTCCAGGGGCACTGAGGCCTCCAGCTCTACCCACCCTCCCTGTCCGTGAGACGGCTTTGGGGCAGGCGCCTGGCTGAGGAATGCTGACTTATCTGGCTGGACCCTGACAGGCTGCCCCACAGATAAGGGAACTCAAGCCAAGAGAGGTAAATAAACTGCCAAGGTCACATGGCAGATGAAGGCCTGGGACCTGATTCCAGAGATTAGGGCTTTGGATCCCAGAGATCAAAGTCCTAACTTCTCATTCTAGAAATACAAAAGGCTGAGGTCCAGTCTCAGGGTCTGAGGAGGATGGACTGGGATCGCCCCAGCCTGGTACAGTCCCCAGAGCTACCTCCCGCCCTGGGTGGCGCCCAGTGCTGGCGCCTCCTGGGCCTTGGGCGGGAGACATTCTTCCAGGTCACATTAAGACCTGGATGTGCTAAAGTGAATTCCAAGCATTTCTGTGAGACTTCCCCTGCTCTCCTTATCAGAGGCCAGCTGGGGTCAGCCCTCTCCCCACTGCTGTCGGTGGTGAAAGTCTCCCATCTCCTCTGTCATGCTGAAGGAATCCTATGGTGTCTGGTGACTCACCTCAGATAAGCAGGCGGGGCTGGGTCGCTGTCCTGTGTGGCCAGCCCCAGTGTCAACACCTGTGGTTCCAACCCCCAGGCCCGAGAGTGGGAGGGCCAGCACAGCTCCACATGCCAGGGCTGGCACTCCATCAGGGAGCCACCGTTCAGCACAGTTGTCACCTGGTGATGACTGGCCCCAAGGAGCTGAAACCTGGTTTCTGCCTCACCTGTCGGTGCCAGTGGGACTGCTCAGGCTTCGAGGCGCCCATCTGTGCAGTTGGGGCCCAGCTCAGGACAAGCTAGGAGTTCTGTCCCCAGGGTCCGTTGGCTCACCCATGCTTTATAAAATTTCATTTAAACTCCTAGATTTCTGACCTTTCCCCCCCCCCCCCCTTAAAAGATTTTAGAAGGTACGGACTGTGTCTCAGTGTTGAAGTGCTTGCCTAGCATGTGGGAGGCCCTGGGTTCAATTCTCAGCATCACATATATAAATAAAATAAAGGTCCATTGACAACTAAAAAAATATTTAGAAAAAAGATCTTGGAAGCAGCATCTTGGGCAGCAGTGCCCTTACTCCTGCTCTGAGTTCCCTCCCAGGCTGCACATTCACATCCTGGTGTCTCTGCACACAGGCCAAGCCTGGATCCTATCCCAGGTGATCCCTCTGATCCCTGCAGAGCTGACCCTCACCACTGCACTGCCGTGCCAGGCCCTGCTGAGAAACCAACCCCCTTTGTCTTCGGGAGGAAAAGTTCTCAGCCCCAGCGAATAGGAGTGGTCCCTTCCAGTGGAAGTATGTGCCCAGTCTTTTCCACAAAGAATTCAACCAGAAGAATTTCTGGATGTGCTAACAGTCTGCTGCTAAACCCAGGCGATGTAAACAGGAATTTCTCAGACGACACAAACCAGGAGGGCCGTCATTTCTAGGCCTTTCCTCCAGGTTTGCTGCCAAATAATAATAATTTCCCCTCCTGGGATTTTGATGGAGGCCAGAATTTCAGAGTGGTTCCCACAAGTGCAGTCTCTGTGGGACCAGGCCTGCTGGCCTCCGCCTGGGTCTGCCTGGCAGCACCTGCCAGCCCTGCCACTCAGCTGCTGGTCTGTGGGTGTGGCGTGGAGCTGGTCCCCACCCGGCTTCTCCACCACGCCCAACTGTCTAATGGGGTGGTGATGACAGCTGGCCAACCTGCCATCTTATCAGGTGACCCTGGCTTTTAGGACATGTTAATGATTGGATTTATAAGAGCTGTGTTTGGAGGTTTTTCAGTGAAGAGCCTCAGTTGTTAAAATGAACTTCAGAAACTTCCGTATGGAAAGAAAACAACAGCTCCATCCCATGCACTTCCTGCTCCACAGTCCTGCTCCACCCTCACGTGGCTGGGCACTTCCTCCCGGTTCACATTCCTTAGAGCACATGATGGTGTCCTGGCCAGGATCTTAATCCCTTTTGAGGTGGCTTTGCAGACTTTAAATCTTCAAGAGCTTAGTCTTCAGGTTCCATGCTGGCCACAAAGGGCCCATGACCACAACGCCAAGGAATGCAGGGGAGGCCACGCCCTCTCGGTTGGTGGGTGAGCAGACACTCTGGCTCAGGCTGCCCCAGGGAGGGCCAGAGACCAGGTGGACCCGTGGTGAGAAGGGAGTGCTTCCGGGGTGAGGCCCCAAGCACATGAGCATCTCCGGTTGGTGCATTATTGATGGGTGTGCTATAAATTTTTAAACAAAATAAATAATGTATTTAGAAGAGTCAGTTTGTGCCTATTTATCAATTTTTGTGGTTTAAGTGTTACACCAAAACAATGTGAACATGTTTATTAAATTAACACAACATTTCAGTACAGAGTAATTCTTACTCTCCAACATTTCCTATTGAATTGGGTGTTACTGGGTTGACTAGTGTCCCTGCTGAGAGAGAAAAAGAAAAGAAGTGGGAGTAGGAAGAGAGGTGGTCACACTTCCCCCTCCCAGACTGGGGTGGTGGCAGTAGTGTGAACGTGTACACACGGGGAGAGAAGCTGCGGGGGACAGAGCAGCCCGGGGCTTCCTGTTCCTGGGAAGACTGTGGAGCTCATGGGGAGACCATGGCCCCACACCTGGGCATCTCCCCAGCAGACCCTGAGCTCTTCTCCACCCTTGGTGGTACCTCCTCTGCCCGGAGGCTGGCTGAGCCAGGCCGTCTCAGCTAGTGGACAGTCCTGGCTGACGATACCTGGCACCATGCATGCCCTGCAAGTCAGGAGAAGGGAGCAGTGTGCGGGCCCCAGGCGCAGAGGGACACGACCAGCCGGACTCCGTGCACCCCAGACCTGGGGAGCCACAACCTGTACCTCCACTATTGTGAATTTTGAGACACCAAGGTCCCCCAGCAGGCACCCCAGGCTCAGCATGGAGGCTGGGCTGCAGTCGGGACGGGGACCCAGGCTTTCCTGCTCCAAGTCCCCTGACTTACAGGCCTCCTGCTTGGCATGGAGCCCTCCTGGGAACAGCACACTCCAGCCCCAGGATGTCAGCTTTGGGGTGCTACTTGCCACACAGCCTGTGCACCAATGGTCTGCCTCCCTCAGCCACCCATTCCCTGGTCAGAGGAGCAGAGGCCATGGGTCTGTGCCGTGTGAGAGTGCTGCCACCTGGAAGAACCCAACAAAGTCAAGGTGCCCGCAGCTTGAGCCTGGGGGAGTGGAGCCCTCAGCAGCAGCGCCCATGGGGGCCCCGTGCTCCACAGGAGAGGGTCCCTCCCCTCGGAGTGGGGAGCCTCCTCAGGGCAGTGGGAGAGGTGGGCCCTCAGCTCAGCTTATTTGTGAAGTGTGAAGTACGATTGTACGTTTTCGTGTTGGTGTGTCCTTCTGCGGGGCGGACTGCAGCTTTCCAGATTTTCCAAAGCATTTTCATCCCCGAAGGTGAAGAACCACAGTGATGGAAACTTCTCCATGTTTCATGCCACGCCGTGAAGTCTGAAAGCGCTTCCAGGGCACATGGCAGCGCTCTTCTGGAGCGTACCACGGTGCAGCTGGCTGAGCCCCTCCGCAGCCCAAGAGCGGCTTTGTCTTTAAAATCACGCTCTAAGAACTTTGAAGGGGAAGATAAAAGCTCAATTTTGTGGTTTTTTAAACTGCGTACATGGTTGTGTGATTTAACCTCATTCTCACCTTGGATTTCAAGTTTCTTGGAGGTTTCTCCAATTTTCTTGCCTTTTTTTCGCTTTCGATGCCAGGTCTTCAGGCCATCACCTCGTTGTCACCTGTTTCCCCGCTTCCAGACACCCCGTATTCCCACCAAAAACGTGTCTGTTTCGCTACCTGCCGGCGGCATGCGTTAAGGTGACCTGTACGATCCACCTTAGTTCTTTCCTTGTGAGAAACACCTGGCACTCCTCAATTCACAGCTGCACAATCGTAGGCAGTGCTGACCGGCTGGGGGTGTGTCCTTGTGGGAGAAGGGACGCTGCTGTCCTGGGGAATGATTCTGGTGTGAGGTGCGAGTCCTAACAGTGCACAAGGGGGGTCATCAGAGGGCATGTGGGCTTTGTGCTCCGTGAACCTGACAGAATTTCTGCCTTCACTCCAGGAACGAGACTGCCAACAGCCACAGTCACCTGATTCCTCTTCATAACGCAGGTTCGAATCGCACACCCATGGCGTTTACCTTGGCCAGGAATCCCTCAATGGGTCTGTTCTCAGGCGGTGGCACAACAGCCGTGAGGGAAGGGCCCTGTGCCACAGCAGGGAAGCCTGCCTGCCCAGGCGCACCAACTGGCTTTTCTGGAAGATCTGGGCCTCTGATCCCACACGCCTCGTCCCAGGGCGCTTGGCCTATCTTCCTGCTCACGGCAGCTGGAATAGGCAAGAGATCTGCTCTTTGTCCCATGTGGTCACAGGTGGGGCTCGGTGGGTTCTCTGGCAAGTCAGATGTCCATGTGAGCTCGCACAGGAACCTCAGCCCTCATCATAGGAAGGATGTGTGGGTCCCTCTGTCCAAGATCACGACGTGGGTCCCATGTACCACACGGACTCGAGGCAAGAGCAAGCCAGAATTCTGGGCTTTTACTCCAAGCCCCTCCGCCAAGGTGCAGGGGCCACCACGACGCCGACAGCTCTGTGTTCTCATTCGTCCACTTCTCTCCTTCTCCCTTCTGCTGCGGGATGCTGGGCCTGGGCAGCAGGCCTGAGGTGTCCAGGAACTGGGCAGCCACTGCCGATGGTCCTCTGAGGCCTGCTGCCTCCAGGGACTTTCCCCTGGCCCCCCATCCACATCCTAAGGAGTCTGGAAGTTCTTAAGAGGAAAAGGAGACACGCTGAACCTTCCAAGGCATCACCCAGACCAGGGTGGAGGGTATTACCTTTGGTGACCATGGGACATTCAGACCCAGGAGGCTGAAGTCCCCTCTGTCTGGCCTCTGAGGTGGAGGCAGCCCTGCTGGGCTCCTGCGCCCACCGCATTGACCTGGCTCTGAGCTTTGCTGTCTCCCAGGTCATTGGCCACCGTGGTGCTGGCCTGGCTGAGCCTTCTGCTGAGTCAGTAGCAGCTGCAGAGCAGACTATGTATCCTACCCTAGAAGCCTTGTAAGTGGGTGTGCAGGCCTGCCCCACGGTCACCTTGTGCTCAGCTACCTGACCCAGCCTTCATGGCCACCTGATCCCAGGCACTTAGCAGCAGGCACTCAGTTTCAGTCTCCTGTCCCAATCCCAAGGGTTTTATTGCCAAACAAATTACTAAGTTTCCTCTTTAAATAGTGATTGAGAAAAAAATGCAAGTGAGATCCAAGCCCATCTCAAGAATCAACCGAAGGGGAACACCAAGTGTCGATGGCTGGTGTCTGGGCTGGGCGTTGGCAGCAGCCCCCAGGAAGCCACCCGCACCCATTATGGCAGCCAGCTCACCACAGCAGCCTGTTCCGCCACCAGGATCCCGAGGAGAGTGTGAGTCACACCACCAAAGGCTTAGAACAGAGCTTGGAGATTGAGACTGCCCTCACCTGGCGCCTTGTTCGGGGCAGATTGCTGCATCAGCAGGGCGGGGCGGCCTGGGGTCCATATCCCTAGCCAGGGCCACGCTGGGGGCACCAGGGCTTCGGATGTGGGCTCTGCTGCAGCTGCCGAGCAGGGGGCAGCCATCCCTCCCCATGTTAGATAAGGGCCCTGGGGAGGACCAGGCCGAGCGCCCAGAAGCTCCAGGGCACTTGCGCCTCCATGGTCAGCCCCCAGCCAAGTGTTTGTGTTCATGGTCCACAGTGTCGAAAGTCTAAAGGCAACTTTAGGTTATTTTTTCTTGAACATTAAAGCAAAACTCAGGCATGTGCTCAGAAGTCTACTTCCTTTGAAAAGTGTTACCAAACACTGCACATAAACCAAGGCTTTATTTGGGGTCAGCCTCTGAAGTAGAGGAAGAGTTGTGTGGCCACTCCTCAGCTGTGTGGCCTGGGGCCAAGTGACTTAACCTTTCTGAACTTCCCTGTCCCTGTGAAATATGAGTGCCACACAGCCAGCCTCAGAGGGTTGGGAACCCAACTAGCTAGCTCAAGCCACAATCCATTCATAGCAGGACAAACACGCGTCCCAGAAGCCCCTCCTGGGCCAGCTGACGACAAGACTGCCCTCAACGCTCTCCCTTGCCTCCTCCTTGGGGCCTGCGAGGCAGATGCAGAGCAGGCTGGACGGCATTGGCGTGGACTGGGTAGGGGGGGTCGTGCTGTGGTGACAGTAGCCAGTTCAAGGTGTGTAGCAGACGAGAAGAAATGCAATGAGGTGGCAGGGATGGTTCATGTGGAAAACGAGGGGGAAAGGGCCCAGCCCCAGCCACAGCGGGCCCTCAGCTCCTTGGGAGAACCGCAGGGCAAGAATGGCCCCCATAGGTCCCCCGGGGCCTGGAGACCCCTCCCTGTCCTGGGTGACAAGGATTCCGTGAGGCATGAAGAGTAAAAGGGACACCTCTGCTTCCTTCAGCTTCACAGGGCAGGCTCTAATCTTTGAGGGACACATGCCCAACTCCTCAAGGGGCCCGGAAGGTGAAAGCAGGACCCTGACGCCTGCCAGCTGCCACCTCCTGCTCTGCAATCTCAGAATGACCAGCACTGCTGGAATGCTAAGTGGTGCTATTAGATCATAAATCAGAGCCAGCAGCAGCTTCCACGTCTCAGGCCTGGGCTGTGTCAGCCTGGAGTCGTGGCACCAACTGCCCCCAGCACAGCCTTGGTTACTCGCTGCCTCAGCGGCTGCCGAGCACATGCGCATGAAAGCGATTACCCTGACACCCGTCAGTCAAAATCTCAGCCACATCATCACTGTCCCTGATGTGCTTTAGCTGAAAGGGGTTTTATTCTAGGTTGATGAAGTTTTTCATTTCCCTGGCATTGCGTAGACACATTGGGTGGACTGGGTGTGCAAAATGCCTAGGCCATTGTCATCGGCCACCAGAGTTGCCATTCCCCTGGGGCTAGGACAGGACAGGTGTGAGCCTGGAGGGCACCTGGGTGTATGGCATTCCCTGGTAACCTGGAGATGGACATTTGCTCCCATAGATCCTTGGGCACCACAGTTCCTCCCAGGGAGAGTCCTAGTCACTCAGCGGTCCCAGGCCTCCTAATGTCACCGTGAGTGTTCCCGGGGAGGGGGGAGGGGGGACCTGTGCTACTCACTCATTCACAGCACTGGTTGGATCCCTGACTTGGTGCGAGTGCCTGGTGACACGGAGCCTCCTTCAGGAAAAGAATCATGAGGCAGACAGGCAGCTTAATTGCTGACTATTGTGCAAAGCTGCGTGAAACACGCTGTCGTAAACGTGCAGACGCTGCGCTGTGGAGGGGCCGTGCTTGCCTCCGCATGGAAGCGGCAGGGGCGAGCTGATGCTGGAGGCTGGAGGCTCAGCAGAGAAGAGAGACAGTGAGACTGTGATCACTGAAGGTGCTACTTAATCTGCAGCTTTCTGTTTAGTAGATAATCCATCTCATTGTCCAAATATTAGGATGGAATCTAAAGATGCAGCAGCGAGAAGTCTGCCCCTCCGGCCCTGCAGATGCAGTTCCCTCGCCACCCCTGATAACTAGCCATCTGCACTCACTCTCTGCTTGTCTTTGTGTTTCTTTACGTCAACGCGAGCAGATGGAAAGACGAATCATTGCCCTCCCTTTACTCGCAGCTCTGCGTTTTCCTTTCCCCACTGCCTTCGTGCTCTGAAGATCTTCCCACATCTGTCCACAGAGATCTTTCCAATCCCTTTCTGTTGCTGCAGGCTATTCCAACAGACCTGGGTGGATTTACCTCTGGGTCATTCTCAACGTTGCTGCGGATGTGCCTGTTCATCCGCTGAGCAGCACAGGGAATTGGGGGCAAAGGTAGATGCATGGGCGGCTTTGGTAGATCATCCTGGATTGCCCCCGTGGTGTCAAGCCACCTTGTGTATCTGCTGACGGCTATGACAGAACTGGATGTCTCGCTGGGTGGACAGACGCCATTAAATGCATATTCTTAAAAGGAAGATTACGGAGGCCTTCCATTCAACATCCCCTTCGCCGCCCAACATTAATTTTAGAAAGCCCAAAGTGAGACCAGGCACGGACATCCTGTTCTCTAATGGCATTTCCTTTCTGATGGAGCTGAACTTGTAGGGAACGGGACACATGTAAGTCGTGGGCATCTGGCATACCGCTCGTTGGGCAACGTGTTGTGGGAGGTGTCACTGAGGCTCAGTGGGCACTCAGTGTCCGGAACACGTCGCCTATCGGAAGCAACAGGCCGAGGTCCGAGGCTGGCAGCAGAGGGTGTGCACTTGATCTGGAACCTCACAGCCACAGCTTCATCCATGACATCTCATGCTCTGCTGATGGGGCCACCGTGGGTGTCAAAGCCCAGGCACTGAGTGGCCTGGCCAGGCGCCCTGAGGAAGTGTGTCAGCAGGCCCAGTCACTTGCCACTCGAGGGCCTGAAGCCTCCATTGTCTCTGCTCACAAGCCACATTCTCCTGCCCAGGCTCGGGAGTGGGAGCCTGAAGCTCACCCAGAGTGAGCACCAGTTTCCACAAGAGCCAGGAGTGAACCCTGGGAGGGGGGGAGCTGTGGCTGCAGCAGGGCTCAGCCTGGAGCACTCGGCTGAGGAGCGTCCCACAGGAGCGTCCCACAGATGCCATTCAGCCCGGGAGCTCCCCAGGCACCACCCCATGCCTGTCGTCACCAAGCATTAACCCTCTGAGGTGACCACATGGAGAGGACATAATGAGCCAAGGTGCTGCCTCCTCTGCAGGCAAGCTGCCGGCCTCACTGTGTTCCACAGCCACAGCCTAGACTTGAGAGCTGTTCCCATCTGTGCAGGTCCAACCCACTGCACACTAGGAGCCACAAGAGGAGAGGGCAAACGGCACGCCATTGGTGTGGCTTTGACTACAGCCCCAGCTGTGAGAGCCAGGGCAAAGGTCACAGAACCTCCTGGCACTGTGGCAGCCTCCTTGTAGCTCTTCCAGAAGCTTCTCTGGTGCTACCCCTCCTAGCCTGGAAGGTAGGCACAAAGTCATGCCAGAAAAAATAACTCTCAGCTTGAACGCCCGGGAAGCCCATGAGCAAACCCCTAGCACCACAGAGCCACTGCCTGCAAAGGGGAAAAGAGACACGAGGCAGGTGAGAGGGTGGCTGTGAGTCCACACTTCCCTCCCTGCCAGGCAGTGTTCCCATCACAGCTTGGGACGCTCGTCTTGAGAAAGCCCCCTTTCCTCTGAGGAGGTGAGGAGGCCAGGTGCTGGGAAGCTCAGGCTGGGCCACGTCCCAGATCCCAGGAGGCTGCCCCCGAGTAGGTGGCAGGCTCTGGTAGCCCATCAGCAACTTGTCCATCTGCAGAGTTAGGAAGCTGCCTATGGGATTTGTGAACATCGAATACGATGAACCTGCAGTGATTCTGCTGTTCTGAGTCAGAGCCAAGGGAGTCTGCTGAGGGCTGCGTGTGGAGGTGGGGCCACAGGGGTCCAGGTCAGCAGGCAGGGCGGCGCGGGCCTGGGGCGTGGAGAAGGCTTTGGGGAGTCCGGGGGATGCAGTGGGAGGCAGCTTTGGTGGGAAGGGGTGTCATGTGGGATGTGGGATTTGGAGGTGTCAGTCAGGTGACTGAATTGAAGCTGCCTGTGGCCCAGAGTCCAGGAGGGGGCTGCGCTGGAGCTGGGTGGGATCGGGTTTAGCACCTGGAGGTGAGGCTCAGAGCCAGGAGCCTGGAGGCTGAGATGAGGGAAGGCACGGGTCCAGGACTGAGCGCGGGGCTCCTGATATTAAGAGGTCAAGCAAGCAACGGAGAAAGGATGTGGAGCAGGATGGACGGGGAGCAAGGCCGAGCACAGGGGCCTGGCCAGCGAAGAAGCCCCAGCGAGGCGCACACGGTACAGGACTGGCAGAGAAGTGGGTTCACCACTGGGACAGAAAATGGGACCAAGAGGGATTTGTGTTTTCAGAGAAGGGAGAAGTCATAGCAGGCGAGTCAGGAAGAGCCAGGAGAGAGGGACAGAAGGCCCACAGGGCAGGGACACAGTGGCAAGAGAGGGTAGAGCTGCTTGGGTCCTGTCCAGGGGGAGGCACACCAGGGCAGGCTTGGCCTCGCATAGGGGCGAGGGGGAGCTGGGCACCGAGGGCCGGCTGGATGCCAGGCTCCATGTGGGACAGTGTGTGTGTCGCGTGTAAAAGGCCACCCTCCCGCCCTGCCTGGCTAGTTGGAGACCCACTGCCCTGAGGTGCGGTGGGGCTTCCCAGGGACAGAATGTTCTCTGGGGCAGGAGGTGATGGTGCAAGCCGGTGCCCCTGCAGGTCCCAGGAACAAAGGATCCTGGTGGAGGGGGGCTCCAGGCCAGCGGGGAAGGCAGTCCCCGTCACTCACGCTGCTCGGATTTCTTGGCACAGCTCCGACTCACTAATTGCAACTTTGTAGTTTATTTTCATTTCACATCTGCCGGAATATTTCCTTCTGCCCACTCACCCCCAGGGACACACGTAGGCAGCTTCTCTTCTCCTGGACGCCTCTGCAACTTTGGCTCTGCTCATCCGTTTTGGAGACACAGTCCAGGAAATAAAGATCCTAAGGTCAGGAAAACACTCCAGCTTGGAGTGCTCCCGCCACTTCAGATGGGCACGTTCAAATCCGGACAGTCATCCTTGTTCTTGGGGACGTCAGCAGCCCATCTCTCCCCGTGCCCATCCCCTGTCCCCACACAGGACAGCCACACTCTTGGCCCACAGCCATGCTGCCCGCTTGGGTCTCAGTGAGACGCCCAGGTTTCCCTTCCGGAAACCTCTAAGGTTGAGGAAAGAAATCGAGGTAAGGACTGAGAAGGAGGAGAGGAGAGGGAAGGGCACCCATTGGCACCTTCCCAGCTCGTGCCTGCCAAACCCAAACCCAGCTCCCCGGCACGTGCAGGCCACACGGCGCAGAACAGAAAGGTGAACTCCGGGAAGGACCCGGCTGGGAGCAAGACAGAGTGGACACTTGGCAAGTGTTTTCTGAGTGGCCAAGTCGAGCACGCGGAGACCAGCTGAGAAGACCTGGGCGAGCCTCCTGGCGGCTGTGGGTGGACCACACGAGAGCCAAGGCCAGACGTGGGATGAGGCCGGAGTCTCAAAGGCTTCATTCACCCACCGCCCAGGGCGCCCGCCCTGCAGCGCTTCCTGTCAGCTTGATGTGCCAAGGTCAAAGGTGAGCCAGTAATTTGAAACTATGAAAACTTTTGGTCCGTCCCTGGCCTCCAGCCACTCTCCAGAGTCCACGTGCTGTGGACGCCAGTTGAAGGACTCCTTTCATGCCCAGAACAACCACTGAGGTTGAGTGCACTTGTGCCCATTTGATAGATGCCAAAACTGAGGCAGAGAATGGAGTAACAAGAATGGATCTACAGTTCAGGCACTTGTGTCAGTCAGCAATCGAGTACTGTCACAAAATACCTGAGATAATCAACATACAAGGAGAAAAGATTTATTTTGTATCAATATTTCAGTGGTTGTGGTCCATGTTGAGGTGGCTCTGTTGCTTTTGGGACTCTGGCAGCACTGTGTGGCAGAGGAGACTGCTCACCTCGGAGCAGCCAGGAGGCAGAGGAGACAGACGAAGACCAGGGCCTCAGTATCCCCTTGCAGCACACTTGTCCCCCTTCCTTCCACCAGGCCTGCCCTCTGAGTAGCACCATGGACTGGGGACAAGCCCTCCACACAAGGGCCGTTGGGGATGTTCAGGATCCAAGCTGCAGCAGCACTCTAATCACATCATTTTAATGTCAGATTTCATTTTTACGGCCTTACACACTGTTTTAAATTCACAGTCGGGAATGGACACAATGAAGTTATGACCCTACTTCTCCACAGTAGAAACTTCTGGGTGAGCAAGGTCGTGGGCCACGTCCCCACCAGTAAACAGGGAGCAGGCGAATTCCACTCATACCAGAGTAGGCAGGAAGGATATAGGAACCCTGTGGTCACTAGCTAGGCCCTGGGCTTGTGGCACCTGGCCAGTTCCAGCTGTGAGATGCCCAGCATGGATTGTGGCCCTCCCTGCCATCAGAAGCCATCACCCTGGGGTAGTGAGGCAGCTAAGCTATGCCCTAGCAACCCAGGGGCCACAGAGGCCCTACAAAGAAGCAAAGAAGAGGTGCCAGGCGCCCGCCGCCCACGCTCCTCCTGCATTTGCTGGACTCAGGCCAGACTTCCACTCAGTCTCAGGTGCAGGAACAGTCCCGTGGCTTCAGCAAGTGTTGGGACCTGTTGAGCTGAGGGCCACCCGAGCTGTGGAGTCAGAGGCTGTATGCCTGCTTTCCTCTTCAGGCAAGATGTCTAATTCCCTGTGACCTTTGTCATTTGTAAAACGAGAGCTTGAGGATACCTGTGCTACTTGGCCAGGCTGTGAACAGCCCCGCCGCCATGGGAAGGGGTGGATGGGTGCCATGGTGTCTGCAGGACAGGCCTGGGGAGGCAGCCTTCCGGGAGAGGTCAGGCCTGAACGAAGGGAGCAAACAGGCTGACCTTTCGCCCAGTGGCTGGTGGACTTACCCTGCCACCAGATGCTAGGTGTCCTTTGGCTTCATGCAGAGTGGAAAGGCATGCGTCACCAGGAAGCCCACCCCCAATCCCGATGCTTTGGGTTCCGGCAGGACTGCCGGCTGGGTTCCAACTCCCGGGTTCCTTACCTCAGGAGCAGTCATCTGCAAAGGAACCTGCTGTCCCGGGTATTTTCATCAGCCATGGAACCAGGCCCTTGGAGATCACGTATTCTGGGCTCTCCACCCAGCTCCAGCTTTAAAGTGCTGTTCAGCACTCACGACCAAAAAAAACCTTAAAAACATACCTTGGCCTCAATGAAGAGGAGGGATCTGTGCTGAAAACCAAGCCGAATTGCATCGAGCGCCACATCAGTCTTTCCATCAGCCCTCCAAAGAGGAATCTGGGCTCCAGGGAGAGACACAAATTCCAGGGAGAAATATGAACTCCAAGGGGTGTGAGCTGAGTCCAGGGTCCCTTCCTCGGGTCCCCCTCTGACCTGGCAGGCTAATGCAGGCTCCACTGTGTGCTCAGGGGTTGAGCCTCAGAGGAATGCCAGCCCCAGGCTGACAGGGAGGGATGTTCATGTGTGTCCTTCTGGGCTTTCCTATTGTCCAAGTCAGTGTCCTGGGGCCACAGGGGTTGTGCATCTGTGTTCTGTGAACAGCGGCTCTTGAGCTCAACTGTGGAGCCAGCCAGAAGCGGGCACAGGCGACCCTTGGAAGCAGCCCAACACCCTGGTCACCCTCTGGTCACCCTCCCACCTAACTCCTGGCTGATGGGCACTTCACCTTTGGCACTGTGGGCAGATGCCAAGTCCACCAGAGGCTCTTCCTCCCCACACACAGGGCAAACTCTCCCGAGACGTGCCCGAGCCATCTGGGCTGAAGCTGGCTGACTCGAGTCTGCCTTCCACAGATTTGTCTTGATCATTTGGTGACTTGGGCCCAGTTTTCCAGCAGAGGAGCAACCCAAACTGCCGTGCGTCCTTCTTTTTAGCTCAGCTGTTAGCGCCACCCAGCTGGGATCCCGCCCCTTCTCTGCAGCTCTGGTGCACTGCAGACCCTCAGTCAGCCTAGGACTGGCTTTGTCCCCCAGCGTGGGCTTGCCCGCACCCTGTGGGGACGGGGACCACAGGGACAAGTTCTTCCAGTTCTCAGGCTCCTGCTCTGCGAGCTAAGCACACCTGTGCCCATGGCTCGGCTCCCGGGTCCTCTGTGAGCCACCGTGTGGAATGACACAGGTGTGAAGTGTCCCCCGGGGCCCAGGAGGCACTGTATGTGCCATGGTTGTGCCCCTGGCTGGTGAGCCAACACGTTTTCCATCTGTATCTTGATGGCTTTGCATGCATCACGACTGCCCCTGGCAAGGACAGGACACGCCCTGGCTGCATCCCAGGCCGGCCACCATGGGGCAGGTGAGACCTGCAGACTGGGATGCACCCTTTCCTACCTGTTGGGTCCCCAAGGCAAGGACGGACCACTGTCCCACAGATGGGAGAGCACCACTCCAGCAGCCCGAGAAAGGATCGCGTCTCCTATCTCTACTGGACTGGGCATCTGTCTTCCCCAGAAAAGATCTGATTTGGCTGGTTGGTTGTCCCAGGCAGATGGCTTCCCTGAGAACAGACCACACCACCCTGGGCACTGATCATCGGCGAGTCGGGACGGCAGAGTAGGCAGAGCTGGCCTCACTGACGCAGACATGGCCAGGCAGCCTCCTCCGTGGTTCTGTTAGAATGGTCTTGTCTTCACTTCCTTTTCTTCCTCGGGTGGAGTTACAACTCTCTAACTTAGGGCAACGATGTATCTCAACAACCCTCAGGAAGTCCTGCTGCGGTCGCTCTTATTCTCCGGAGGTAATAGCTCCCAACACTCCCTGCCCTCAGTGACAGCCAGTGAGCAGTGCCCAGCTTCTAGCTCTGTGCAGGGACCAAGTTCTAGCTGAATAAACAGAGTGAGCGCCCAAATGCAGAGCAGGGAAATGCTCAGCAGGCTCAGTCTTAGCAGGCACCTGGGGTGTGCTGCAGAGCTGTGGGCCTGGCACCCCGGCATGACGGCATTCCTGAGCTGCTTGAGACTTATTTTCTCTGTTTTAGTGGAATATTTAGCTCTCGCCCATGTGGAGCTCCTGGCAGGAGAGAGCAGGCTCAGTCACAAACGCGGCCACAGAGCCAGCCTGAGATGTCATGGGGGTGTAAAGGCAGCAGCACCCTGGCATTTTATATCCAGAATTTACCAACAGGACTTCAACAGCAACCCTGCCGACCCGGAGGAACCACGGGAAGAGGCCAGGCCTTAAGAGCAGCATCTGGTTCCCACAGTGGCTCCCAGCTCTCCTTCCATCCTCCAGGGCAGAACAGACAAGGTACCCAGGGAAGCTCCACATGGGTCTTGGTGCAGTGGGAGATGAAACCCCCAGGTGTGTGGGGATCTCTGGTACAGTTATCAGAAGAACCACAATGTGGACCGTGTGAGAGCTAAAGCTTCCACTAAAACAGAAAGTAAGTCTCACGCAGCTCAGGAATGCCTCCACCTCAGCCCCACGACTCTGGGGACCACTGAACCTCTGGGACACACTCAAGCCAGACCAAGCCACAGTGCCACCCACACAGGGCCCTGACAGCCTTGCCAGTCTGTCTCCAGGCCAAGCCCACCTCTGGCCACGAGACAAACCCACGCGCAAGCTGGTACCCCACAACTGCACATGTGGGGCGTGTTCTACTGCCCGGGCCTTGTCCCATGAACCACTTTGGACAAGCTGCTCTTGCCGCCCTGTGAACAACTTCTGTGTGCTCCGTTCCTGTGCCGTTGCTCAGGGAACTCCAGTTTCGCAGTGGTATCAGTCAGTTTGCCATCACTGACAAAATGCTGGAGAAAATCAGCTTGGAGGAGGGAAGATTCATTTGACTCAGAGCTTCAGGAGTTCACGTCACGGTCTCTTGGCTCCATTGATTCTAGGCCTGTGGTGAGGGAGGGTGTGGTGGAGCGTATCTCTTTACCTCATGGTGGCAGGACACAGAAAGTTCCAGGGACAAGAGATCCTTTTGGGGCATGCCCCAGTGACCCGCCTCCTCCAGCAAGGCCCCCCTCCACCTCCTAAGGTCTCCACCACCCCTCAGTATTGCTGCCGGCTGAGGGTCCACAACCCTCCACTCCGAGCCAGGGTGGGCATTCCAGATCAGAGTCCCCACGGCCCCCACCTCAACCCATCACCTGCTCTGGCCTCTGATTCCCAAACTGCTGACCACCACCGAGCCCACGGTCACCGCAGGCCTTGAGCGCCCAGGCCAAGCTGCCTTCTCCTTCTCACAGGGCTGGCTCTGCCGTGGGTAGACAGGAAGACCTCCCTGAGAAGGCGCTCCTGCCGAGGGATGTGAACGTCCTCAGAGGAGATGAGGACCTGCCCTTCGCAAAGCGGATGGCCTGGACCCACAAAACGGTTATTAAGTGTTCAGCAAACCAATCGATGTATTCTTAAAATTATAAGACCTATTCCCCTTTGCTCTCCAAACTCCACAATTATTATATAAACATCCATTAATAGACAACCACGTACCAATATATGTGAATTATAGCACAAATTGCTTATCCACTCATTCTGACAATTTTCAAACCCTCAACAGTCCACAGACACCTAGAGACATGGGCCTGAATCTCCCCTGACTTTGTTGCTCCCTGAGATCTCCTGAGTGACCTTCAGCACTCTCCCAGGCCCCTCTCAATGACGTGGTCCTTGGGTGCCTTGGCCTGGGGAGACAGCCCCTGGGAGCCCCTAGCCCTGACCCTGAGCTCCAGTGTACTCGCATCAGCTGCAGGAGAGCAGCTGGCCGCATCACCTGACGTCTCACGGACCCAGTGTCCCTGTACCAAGCCGGCCACAGAGACTGGTGACTGTGTGGTCCAAGTTCATTAGCCGGCTGAATCCCCTTTATCCACAGAGCTCCACAAACACCATTCAATGGAGTTTCGGAGCTCAGAGGACTTAGCAGCCTCAGCTTTGTGCTGGATTTCTTTACTTTCTTTTTTAAAAACCAGAGCAGAAGTGTGTTTTCATGTCAGTTTAGACAGGTTGAGAGTTTCTCCTCGTCAAGTGGCTGCTTCACGTCTGCTTCAGACTCTGTGTCTCCTTTCTTCACTGAGTGCCACCTCTGCTTCCCTTCATAGCTCAGCCACTGTCCCACGTCCCTTAGCTCACCCAGTGCTCCTAGGTTAAGCGCCAGCTTTCTAATCACACCAATGAGCAGCAGGACTCTCTGCCTCTTTGCAGTGATGAGGAGGAAAATAATTAACACGGAAAGACAAAAACCATCCATGATTTAAAGGTGACAGGAGCTGCTGACAAAGAAGTAATGGGCGGGAGAGCCAGGGCAGGGTCCACCTACAGGGCAGGTGCAGAACGCTCTCGCTGTGCTCTGAAAACTGAAGCACATCTTCCTTCTCCTACCGAGGCCAGTCTTCCCCTCTGTAGAGAGCAGAGCTGGTTAAAGCCAGGCCTTCACTCTTCGGGGGTGTATAGGTCTCCATGTGTGTAACAAGCTCAACAGCTCTGGCTGTAAGGGGAGCCTTAGGGTCCACACCTGTTTCCAGTTTTCACTGCTTCTGTTCTAACTCTTCGACTTGGCATCTAATGCTTTCTGCTGTTTACTTGGTCATAACACAAATAGAGAGCTGACTGGGACAAGGCGCAGGTGACTGGTTCACATGCTTCGTTACTTCATCCAGATGGAATCATCAGATATAGTCATTTTAGGCCATCTACCTTAAAACACTGCAGGTCTTTGTAAATGACAGAAAGGATGCCCTCCGTCCGTGGAGCCACGCAGACACTGTGCTTCGGGAGCGCTCCACCCGGGAGTTCTCGCTAGGACCGTTTCCTCCAGCACTGAGGGTGCTGACAGACACCCACATCCACAAAATCAGCAAGACCGTTGATTACATTCACATCCAAGTCCTGAATCTTGCATTTCAAATAAATTACAATTGTCTTATATGACAGAGATGACGCTCGCCAATGAGGGAATTTCACCGTTGGACTGGGAGGTTTTCAAAACGTTCTTTCCGCATCTCAGCAGAGGCTGTCTTCAGGGCGCAGTGTCACCGCCCGCCCGGCAGCACCCACCCACGCCAGCCCTGTGCTGAGAAGTTCTGTAACTCTCCTCTGACTAGCCGATTCCCTCTGCTGCGAGCAGGCGGTACTAAAGAGTGTGGCAATTCTTCCCAAATTCCTCCATCACTTTATCAACACCTTTGAAAAAATGTTCCTAAATTTTTATTATTTTAAATGTAAAATTGAAATTGAATTATTGAAAAAGTTGAAATTGAATTATGATGCTCTTAAATTTTTCCTCATTGACTATCATGAATTTTCTTTATGCAAACTATGTGCTTTTAGCAGAACATGATATTCCTTGTACTTAAATATGTACATGATTTAGCATTTCAATTTTTTTAACATTATTAAAGTTGGCATTATTTGCACCCAGTATTTCCCAGTATTTAGGTCAGTATCATAATAAGTCACACATATTTTATTGAAATATTCAAATTGGTTTTTGTTTTGGATTGGTTTTTGTTGGCTTGTTTTTTGGGGTAGATAGAACCCTAGGGCACTCTAGACTGACCTACATACCAACTCTTTTTCATCTTATATTTTGAGACAGGGTCTTGCTAAGCTGCCCAGGCTGACCTGGAACTTGAGATCCTCCTGCCTCAGCTTTCTGCATCGCTGAGATTGCAGTTGTTTGCCACAAGGCATGGCTCAGATTGTTTTAAATTTCAGCCATACTTTTTTTTTAACACTTGCATTATATGAAACCCCATCCTGGGCCAGCCTGTGTTTACATGGTGTTAGAAGATGTCCCTGGGCAGGAGATCTAATTTGCATTAATACTTCTTTGCCCCGCCCC